>JAOPUL010647515.1:0-10544 GCA_027564515.1 Octopus rubescens | reverse complement strand
GAAGAAGAAGAAGAAGAAGAAGAAGAAGAAGAACAACAACAACAACAACAACAACAACAACAACAACAACAACAAGGAGAAGAAGAAGAAGAAGAGCAAGAAGAACAAGAAGAAGAACAACAAGAACAACAAGAAGAACAAGAAGAACAAGAACAAGAAGAACAAGAACAAGAACAAGAACAAGAACAAAAACAAGAAGAACAAGAAGAACAAGAAGAAAAAGAAGAAAAAGAAGACGCTAATATATATAATCTACATGCAGTTATCGTAGTTCTTGGTGTACGTACTGAGACAGACATGGCGCGACTGACGGTCTAGTAGTATTGCCGGTGGTGGTGGTGGTCGTGGTGGTGGTGGTGGTGGTGGTGGTGGTGGTGGTGTCGGCGGCGGCGGCAGCAACGACGGCAAAGTCCAAGCCAAATATGATGATGATGATGATGATGATGATGATGATGATGATGATGTACAGGGCCATTTTCAAGGCCCATTACGCAAATTCCAGCTGTTGCATGTGAACTGAGTCTGGTGTGACAGACTTCTTCGATATTGTCTCCGGAGTCAGTCAGAATTGCATTCTCTCTCCACTGTTGTTCCTGTTGGCAGCTGATTTCGCACTGAGACGAACAGAGGAGGAACCAGGTCGAGAAATCCCATGGAGGAACCAGTCAAGGCTAAGGGACCTGGCATTCACCGACGATATTGCTCTGATCACCGAAGACAGTGGAGACCTGCAGGCGACCCTAACAACATCCCTGTAAGAGAATGCAGAAAAGATTGGTCTGAAAAATCAACACCAAAAAGACCAAGGTGATGTGAACAACCAACAACACTGGTCAAGCGATCAGTGTCAACCAGCAAGACCTGGAAGGGGTCGAACGCTTCACCTATCTTGGCAACATCCTGGCAAGCAATGGTGACACAGAGCTTGACATCAACTGCAGGATCGGCAGGGGAATCGCAGTTTTTCATCGGTTGTGCCCAATCTGGTCATCTTCGGGCATCAGCACAAAGATCAAGTTGTGCTAGTAGAGGAGCATCGTATTGTTGACATTGCTTTACGCAAGTGGAACCTGGAAGAGCATGACAAAGATAGCAAGGCAGCTGAACGTTTTCCACCAGAGATGCCTGCGAACGGTCCTTCGTGTGTCCTGGCGAGTCCATATGAAAAATGAAGAGGTTGTAAGAAGAGTCAAGTAAGAGGATGGTTGTAGAGCGCCGTTGCCGCCTGGCTGGCTATGTTCTGCGCCTGTCCGACGAAGGACACTCAAAAACACTGATGAGCTGGACCCCACCTGGCGGCAAAACCAGCTGGCGAAGAACATTCCAAAAAGACCTGTTAGCAGTTGATATCACCTGGCATGGACGAGAGAAAGCTGCCACTGATTGCGACTGTTGGTGAGTTCTTACTGCTTGATGCGCCGAATGACGTGGAAGACCCTGAGACTGAGATAAAACAAAGGAATTCTTCCCACAAAGGACATTGTGAACCCAAAAATTGGTACAAAATACGAGGTGCTATCAAAAGGTACTGGGACTAGTTCTGCAGCGTGCCAACTGATGGCAGTGCATGGTTGCGTGTGCAGGGAGAGCTAGCAGTGACCTTCATGAGGCAGTGTACCAAGTGACATCACTGTGTTTACTTTGTAAGTTGTAAAACTTGTGTTTATCTGATCACATGTATGCTGTAGTCTGAGCAGAAAGAACATCGTGTCAAAGTCTGTCAAGATCTCCGTCAGCGTGCCGGTGATGACCCATCTTTCATGCATATAGACCAGGGGCAAGCGGACATGGAATTGTTGGTCAGCCATTTAGGACAGGGACAGATGAGCCATATAAATCAGGGGCAGGCAGGCATATAGACCAGGGACATATAGACAAATACAGAGTATATAAATAGATATACAGAGCCCAGTGCACCTGGACCCTCTTCGTAGAGTGGTGGGTAAATTTTTATACAACGAGGTATAGTGGGAACTTGCGTCTGAGGTCATACCCTCACACTTCCTGCACAACATAGCAGAGACAATTGAGAGTCATATTTTGCACCCCCTTGGCACTTTGTATTGCCAGAAAAAGCGTCACTCTCTCAATGTGGCCGCTTCTTAGCAACTGAACACTCGAACTCTCGATGCGGCCGCTTCTTAGCAACTGAACTCTCGATGCGGCCGCTTCTTAGCAACTGAACTCTCGATGCGGCTGCTTTGTCGATGCTGCCGCCTCCAGCAACCAGACTTTGTTGATGCTGTCTCCACAGGCAACAGGACTTTGTTGATGCTACCGCCTCAAGCAACAAGACTTTGTTGATGCTGCTGCCTTAAGCAACCAGTCATATTGCTGGCATTTTTTGGCATTTTGATACTCGACATGAATCATGATACAGGTAACTCTTTTCCAATATTCAGATAGCTTCCAGTCCTCCATGTTGGCTAAGTTTTTCTCAACTACAACTTTAATGTTTATGCTCTCCAATGCCATTAACTCTTCACCAATATTTCAAGCTGCTCCTGTAAAAAGAGGACATAAAAGATTGTCAAATTTAGCCCAAACACCCTGTACCGTCTTAAAATTTGAAGGCAATATTTTTTATGCCGAAGCCTGCCAATAAAGAAAACAATGGGTAACTTGCAAGTTTTGAATTTCCATTTACATCAGTGCAAGAAAACCCAGATTTATTTCTAAGCATTGCAGGTACATTGATATCTAAATTATGTTTGTCTAAGAAGTCTTTTGCCAACTGCATCACAGCATTTTTAATAATGCTTATTTTCAGATCTTCACAAAGAAAATCCTCCTTCACAGCATCAATATTGATATACTTCACTAATGTGATAACTTGATTAGAATTGGCAACATCAGTTGATTTATCCAATTGAATAGAGATTTCCAAATGACTAGCTTTCATATCTGAAATGACTTAGTCCAAAATATCTTCACTCAAATCACTGATTCAGTTATGAATGACATTATTTGATTGGAACATTTGCTCAAATTTTATTTTTGCTTCTTTACCCAAGATAATTGTGGTCATTTCCAGAGCACATGGTTTGAGATCTTTTGCAGTTGTATGGGACTTCTTGGATTTGGTCATTTTATATTCCACTTGGTATAAATCAAGAAGTAGTGTTTGTTCAGCAGCAATGAAATCCAACTTTGGAAGAGTTCATTTTGAATGAAAACAGTCTTTTGATTTCGAATGAGCCAACATCATATCCTTCAACATGAACTCTATGCTTGTTCTTGAAGTGCTTGGATTGCTTCAGTTTTGAGTTGGAAAACACTATGCTACACAAAATAAACTCTGGGTTCATGCAAGCCATCGTTTTGACATCATCATCATTATTTTAACATCCACTTTCTATGCTTGCATGGTTTGATCAGGGCAGATTTTTTATGGCCAGATGTGCTTTCTGTCACCATCCCTCATCTGTTTTTAAGCAAGGTAATATTTCCCCATGGCAAGACATATTCTTGCAGAATATTGGAAATGAATGACACTGCTTGTATGACAGTAACACCCATGTACAGCTATCCTACGATATCAAGACAAGAAAACACAGACACACACACATGATGAGCTTCTTTCAGTTTCTGTCTACTAATTCCACTCTCAAGGTTTTGGTTGGCTTGGGGCTATAGCAGAAGACACCTGCCCAAGATGCTACACAGTGTGACTGAACCCAGAACCATGTGGTGGAAAGCATACTTCTTACCGCACAGCCATACCTGCACCTTGATTGGTTGAAAGACATGTATTCGGTTTTCTTGACATTTGTGTGCAGTCCAATTTTGGCAGTTGTTTCTGTTCTGCTGAGCAGTTGTTGTGCTTGATCTATTTCATTAGATATGTATCATCTGCTATATCATCTGCGAAGTCTAGGTCTGTAATGGTTACTGCTGGTACTCTCTGCGATCTTTGCTGGTCAATGGTGAAACCAAGGTCTTCGTCACTGTCGTCTATCGCATTGCATAATCCAGTACAATTGCAAACAGGTAAGGTGCAAGCATATCTCCTTGTAGCACCCCAGCCAGTATTTGAAAGAATTCTGATCTTCTTATAGGTCTTTGCAATGGAGACCTGCCAAACGTTAGTGAGAAGATCAGGCAAAGACAGCTGCAACTATCTGGTCACTGTGTGTGCCACCCTGAACAAATTAGTCTTGTGGAAACCACTTCATGATGATGTAAGAAGAGGAAAACATTGTCACACTTGCATCAGTAACTTGATTGCAAACACTGATCTGGAATATATGCAGGACCTTGAGGCAGTGATGTTAGACCGAGAAGTGTGGCGGATAGACTTTATTGCAGTGGCCCAGGCTGGAACCTGGTGACAATAAAAAAAATAAATGCCTGCATCTATTTCTGTTGTGTAAGCAAAACCAAAGTGTACATAGTCATTATTCCATTTCTTTCTTTTTGACATGATGAAGAGTTAATCTGCAAAATAGAAAAAATATGCACTAATTAATCTGTCCATAAAGCCCATTTTGACAAATTATATGTTCAAACAATACAAAAGAAAAGGTAAAAATTCAATGGTGGCCACCTTTTTCATCTTCCTGTCATTCCTATATAAACATCTTGGCCCTTTGCTCTGTTTCTCAAATACAATTCTTATGGTTATAACATACTCCCATGTGCCAAAGAAAAGCAATGACCAGCTATGCTGATTTGTTTCCTTGCTTTTAATTTTGGCTTTATTCTATTCATTCACAACTTGTATTTCTACCCTGTTAAAACTAACCTGTCTTAATTTAATTTAATATAAGTTAATTAATTCTAGTTTGCCTTTAATACTTCGATACTGTCTCTGTCCATGTAGATATATCTCGTGTTTCCCCTTTATTTAATACTGGCTCTGTTCTGAAAATGTGCATATCTCCAGCTTGTTCATGATAATTATAATATTTCATCCAGTGTAGGCTGCTTTTTGGCTTGAAAATCTATATATTTTGTCTCTCTCATAAAGCTGTTTGATTTCTTAGTCATGCAACTTGACTTGCTTGTGATATGCCCACCTATGCCTGCCCCTATACCCACCACCTATACCGGAAACCTCTCTATCAGCAACCTTTCTTCTGTTCACCCCACCTTCCTCCCATTTCAGTGTTCTCTCAGTAACAGTACTGCAATACAAAGGTCATAATCTGCTCACTTTGCATCAGAAATGTGACTTAAGTGTCCTTATCAATTAAACAATCAGTTATTTATCTTTGTATTAACTAATTGTATACCTCATCCTCTTGTGGCAGATGCAGCAAGTGTGACATGAATGAATGATAGTAGATTAAATGTGAGGTCAATTGATATGATATACTTGCTGGCAAACATCTGTTCAAATTTTCTTTTCAGATACCGAATGCTATTCCCCATATCTCTGTTCCCTCTTACCTCCTCTTCCACATCCTTATATTTGGCACAGTCAATGTAGGCACATTAAAAGGTAGGTCTGAGATTAAGATGCTAGAATGGAGGTGTGTAGATGTGAGTTGCATTCAAGAAGTAAAGTGGAGGGGAGTTTCAGCCAGGTTCCGCACAGGCAAAAAAAAAACATAGGTATAAAATCTTCTGGGAAGGCAATAGCAATGGGGTAGGTGGTGTGGACATACTTTTAGCTGAGAAATGGGTGGATAAGGTGATTGAGCTAGTCAGTGTGCAATAAGATACTTAAGTTTAGACTAGTTTTGTAAAGTAGTACAGCAACTATTATTTCTGCCTATGCTTCTCAACCGTGTCTGCTGAATGAACAAAAGGATTGATTTTATGATACTCTTTTGCAGGCTACCTCAGAGACAAATGACAGTGACCTTATTTTCGTGACTGGTGACTTTCAGTGAACATGTTAGGCAGCATCTGAGTGGCTTCCATGGTGTGCATAGAGGCCATAGAGTTGGCTTCCATAATGAGGCAGGAACAAGGCTACTGGAGTTCTGTGATGCAAATGACCTTATGATCTGCTACACAGAGTTCAAGAAACCAGCCAGTCACCTTTTCTCCTGTCACTCTGGTGGAAACACAAGCCAGATAGACTACTTTCTTACCAGAAAGTGGGAAAGATGCTTATAAATGCAAAAACCATCCCAGGTGAAGAGTGTCCTCCTCAACATAGGTTAGTCACTAGTGACTTCAGGCTTCAGGTTTGAAGGATTCCAAGAAGTTGACCAGTCTGGAAAAGAAAGATTTGGAAGCTTAAGGATTCTTTGAATAGTCAGATTTAGAGACATCCTAATTGAAACATTTGACAAGAAGGAGTTACAGACATATAACATAGAGGACAATTGGAAGTTCCTACAAGACATCTATATTTAGCTAGGGGAGAAGCAGATAGGAAAAAGTTTGCCAATGTTCTGTGGCATGAGGTGTTTCAGATGACAGACAATGTGTCAGAGAAAATTGTGATGTTGTAGGAGAGAACTGTGTTCACATATATGATATGATGGTTCACTTAGTGATTCTGCATAGAAAGAAGCATGGATGTGTCACTATGAAAGGCTGCTAAATGTGGAGAATGTGTGGGTAAATGAGTCTACCTAATGTGGACCCAACAGAGGGACCAGCTAGCATGATAAGATAAAGCAATTAAGGATATAACTGGGATAGCCCCCTGGCCCATCAGGAATTACTGCTGAGATGCTTAAAATATCTGGTGTAAAGGGATATGGCCTAGTCAACCATATATTTAATCAGGTTGTTCAGGAAGGGGTCATACCCAATGACTGGTGTAGCAGCATTATAATTAACTGTTACAAAGGGAAAGGTGATGCCTCAGACAAAAGTAATTACAGGGTTATCAAATTGCTGGACCAGGTGATGAAAGTTACAGAAAGGCTCATAGCTTAATTAATTAGGAAAAGAGTTAACCTAGATAAGATGCAGTATGGTTTTGTGCCAGGGAGAAGCACTACTGATGCTATCTTCCTAGTAAGGCAACTGTAGAAGCATTTAGCCAAAAATAAACCACTGCACTTGGAATTTGTTGACATGGATATAACCTTCGACAGGGTCCCTTGCTCACTCATCTGGTAGTTGATGCAAAAGTTAGGGGTAAATGAGTGGTTGGTGAGAGCCATCCAAACTATGTACAGGTATGCTGTCAGCAAGGTGAAAATTGGCATTGAGTACAGCATTGAATTTAGTGTGCTGGGTAGTTCACCAAGGATTGGTTCTCAGCCCCCTCTTGCTTATCATAGTTCTCGAGGCCATAGCAGAGGAATTTAAGACTAGTTGTCACTGGGAGCCCTCTATGCCAATGACCTTGTTCTTATAGCTGAATCTCTACCAGAGTTAGAGAAGAAATTTCAGGTATGGAAGCCTTAGAGTTAATTTAGCAAAAACCAAAGTTCTCGTGAGCAGGAAAGCAGACAAATTATTAATCCCTTCAAGGAAATGGTTCTGTTAAATATGTAGAAAAGGTGTAGGTAGAATTCCATTTGGTGTACCCAGTGCAAACTTTGGAACATAATAGATGCAGTGGAACAACATTAAGGTTAACAGAGAAAGTAGTCTTTGTGTGTGGTAGATCTACAGGTACAATAAACGCTATGAATGTACAGGAAATAGATTTCCTCAACTGTCCAGGGGAGTCCTTGGCGGTAGTAGATAGTTTTCATTACTTAGGTGACCAAATTAGTAGTGGTAGAGGTTGCTATAGAAGCGTTGTTGCTAGAATAAGAACTGGCTGGTCAAAGTACAGAGAGCTATTACCTTTGTTGGTAACAAAGGGTTTTTCTCTCAGTGAAATGATATGTGTATGGACAGCAATGTTACATGGCAGCAAAACATGGGCTGTGACTGCAGAGGACATGCGAAGACTTGAAAGAAATGAAGCCAGCATATTCTGTTGGATGTTCAATGTCAGTGTGCATGTACAACAAAGTGTAAATGATTTGAGAGAAAAATTAGGTATAAGAGGTATCAGTTTTGTGCAAGAGAGAAGACTGCATTGGTAAGGTTATGTGATGCATATGGATGAGGACAGCTACATTAAGAAGAGCCAATCTCTTAATGTGGAGGGAAGAAGTGGTGAAAATGATCTTCAGATGTTGGGCCTTACAGAGGAAATGACAAAAAACTGAGGCTACTGATGTCCATGACCCACTCCTGTCCCTACAACACACCCATGTTCACCACCATTGTGTTACCCCCTTCTCTCCATTCTCCCTCACATATCCACCTACCTACCTGCACACAATATGCCCCTGGTAATCCCTTCCCCCTACCTCTACCTCTCACTCTCCTTTCGAAATCTTGAGAACTCACCCTACCCATCTTCTAATCCTCAGTCTACTTCATTTTATACACCACCCTGTAACTTGGGTGTATGGCCCCTGCCCCACTCTCTGTCACATCTTCACCATCTCTCTCTTCTCTCTCTCTCTCTCCATCTGAGAGAGCCATGTCTCCTAATTCATGATACCATTTCTGTCTCTCAGTATTACTCCTAAGATGAGGGGTTTTGTCCTGTAAGTTACTTGGTGATCTCACTGATGCTGGTGCCACATAAAAAGCAGCCAAAGTGGTTGACATTAGGATGGGCATCCAGCTGTAGAAACCATGCCAAAACAGACAGCAGAGCGTCGTGCAGTCTTCTGACTTGCCAGTTCCTGTCAAACTGTCCTACCCATGCCAGCATCGAAATGAATGTTAAATAAATGATAATGATGATTGTGATATAGGACAGTCCTGTGGCAAGTCAAAACTTAAACTCAGTGTCTGTGACTTAACCTACCACACAGACACTGTTCACATTGCCTATCTTTTCATTATACATACATGCAAGGCGGCGAGCTGGTAGAATCGTTAGTGCGCCGGGAAAAATGTTTAGTGACATTTCTTCCGACTTTAACATTCTGAGTTCAAATTCTGCCGGGGTCGACTTTGCCTTTCATCCTTCCGGGGTCGATAAAATAAGTACCAGTTTAAAAAAAAACAAAAAAAACTGGGGTCGATGTAAGCGACTAAAAACCCTTCCCCGAAATGGCAGGCCTTGTGCCTCAATCAGAAACCATTATCATTGTAGTGCTGTATTGATGAATTGGACATTTGAAGATATAGATGTGTGTGTGTGTTGCTTGTTTCCAGCTCTTGCTTGATGGGGCTGGGGTCATCCCAGGTTAGTGGTCCCAGAGACATCATCATGCGTAGAGACAATCAGGTCCACCAGTGCTCTCCATTGCTGGTGGTCCCGTACCAGCCCCTCTGCATCCTCCAAGGTGACATTGAGCCTCTGGAGTTCTTCCCCAATCCTATCCAGCCATCTGGTGCGGGGCCTTCCACGAGGCCTCTTCCAGCCCACAGCTGCTGCATCGAACGAGAGTAGAAAGCCCTAGTAGTGTATACATCAAGAGGAGCAAAGGGCTTTCCTGAGCTATGGACCCATGAGGCCAGATTCTGTGGTGTACATATTCCCCCAACTCCCCAGGATGGGATGCCAGTCCGTTGCAGGGTTACTCACTTTTGCCAGCTGAGTAAACTGGAGCAACATGAAATGAAGTGTTTTGCTCAAGAACACAATGCATCACCTGGTCCAGGAATTGAAACCACAATCTTAGTAATTCGGTTATTGTACTCATGATCCTAAGCACCCACCCACCCTCACACACACGTTTACTTTTATAAGAATTTAAAACTTCAAGGAATATGAATAAAATAATTTATTTCATAAATCCCAAAGTTTCTAAATTTTCATGATGTAAACAAGTGGTTTCCAAACTTTTTCAGGCTGCTGCCCCACCACACCCCATGGCACTCGAGCCGCATTCCTAACGCCCCACCACCACCACAAACCACTTTATTTCACCAATACAACTCCACCTAATTAATCCATTATTTTGTTGTTTATACATCCACTTTTCGTCAATGCCCTTCCTCCCCCGGATCTTTCCACTGCCCCCGGGGGCGGGGGGTACCACCCACTTCAGTAACCACTGACCTAAACAATATAAATTATTCGTGGTAAGAATAAAGCTTTTAAAATGTATAAAGAAATTTCAAAAAGTTGCTTTGGTATAATGGTTAGAACATCTGTCATGTTAATAGATGTGAGTTCTAATCCCACAGGTAACCTTCAAGTTCTTTTTTTTTCCCCCATCCAAGGGGTTTTTTTTTTTACTCAATATTGTATACATTATTAGTTTTATGTACTTCAAGTTCCTTTGTTGAGATTATTTTAATATAATGTAAGGATGTGAGCTGGCGGAATGGTTAACACACCAAGGAAAATGCTGCTCAGTGGCATTGTGTCTGTCTTTACACTTTGAGTTCAAATTCTACTGAGGTTGACTTTGCCCTTAACCTATTTTGGGGTTGGTGAAATATGTACCAGTCAAGTACTGGGGGAGGGGGGTCGATGTCATCAACTCAACTCCTCTCACCCGCCCCCCTCAGTCGTCCCCTTGTGCCTATAGTAGAAAGGATTACTGCTATTATTATTAAAGGTGGCGAGCTGGCAGAGTCGTTAGCACGCCAGGAAAAATGCTTAGCGGCATTTCTTCCGACTTTACGTTCTGAGTTCAAATGCCACCGGGGTCGACTTTGCCTTTCAT
>JAOPUL010646988.1:0-10547 GCA_027564515.1 Octopus rubescens | reverse complement strand
TACATACATACATACATACATACATACATACATACATACATACATACATACATACATACATACATACATATGTGGTGTTTGGAGATAGCAAACAGAGAACAAAAACTTGCAAACTGATCACCCTCAATATGGAAATGAAATCCGTCACTGAAATTCAAACATCAGAGGAGAGTAACCAAAAGAAAAAACAATAAACAAAAAAATTAACTGGAACCAATAGGTAGTGTACAGAGACATGAGTGCAGAAGCAGTAATCTTTCGTAGAGATTCCTTCACTAGAAGACATAGACTCCTTCTGGGTGAAAATCTGGAGCGAACGGATGGAGTTTAACCGAGATGCTCTGTGGTTGGAAGAAATTCGGGGACGTTATGTTCCCTTCATTACAACCAAGACATACAACATTCATGGTGATACCCTTCTGATTTTAATCCAGAAACGTCAGGATGGAAAAGCACCTGGAAGAGATTTGATTGTTGGATATTCGTACAAGAAGCTAACCTTCTACCGACCATATCTCATCAACCAGTATCAGCAAGCTCTCAATTGGAATATTAGCATATCACGCTGGTTAGCTCTGGCAGAGACAGAACTAATCCCAAAAAGCAGAATCTCCCACATGGCAAAAAGCTACCGCCCAATTGCATGTCAGAACTTAACGTATAAAATATATACAGCATGCTTAAACCTCTTCTTCCAAAACAGTTGTGAAAGTAATAACATCATCACAGCAGAACAAGATGCTAGTAGAAGGGAGTCTGGCGATGTGCCGAGTAACTGTTAATAAACAAAACTGTAATGCCAGAGATGCGGGAGCATAGGAAGGACCTAGTATTAATGTGTTTGGACTACAAGAATGCCTTTGAAAGTGTAACCCAAGTATGGATGCTAGAAGCCCTTCGATTTTCTAAAGTTCTAGTAAGCATAGTCATAGACATAGCTCACCTGACTTCATCGTAGGTCGCCATTATGAAGTTAAATACAAGGAGTGTTTGTATTACCACAGATAGAATACAGTATCACAAGGTATATTCCAAGGGAAGAGCCTCTCTGTGATACTGTTTATACTTTCTGTAAACCCATTGTCATTTATGTTAAGGATGTCTGAAGGGTATCTCACTGGTTCACAGAGAAACAGAAATACAAAAATTACACACTGTTTCGTTGTGAATGACTTGAAACTATATGCCAAGAATATGAATGAGATGAAAAAGATCCTTGATCTTGTTATAACATTCACAACGGATATAGGGTTGGAAATTGGTCAGGATAAATGTTGCTATGTGGTTGTGGAAAGAAGAAAAACTGTTAACTCGACTAGCAGCATTTCCATCAATGACCTGACTGTTTCCCCTATATCTGATGAGGTGTGTTACAGGTACCTAGAGGTCGATGAAAATATATCTTACGATGGCACCTGTAACAAGACACGTCACACTAAAGAATATTCCAGCCGAATAAAGGAAAAAAATGGAACTCAGAACTCTCTGCTAGCAATAAAACTGTGGCCCACAATGTGTTTGCAGTGCCAGTACTTATACCAACATTATGGCTAATTGATTGGACGCTTGATGAAATCCGAGCTATTGATGTGAAAACACGGAATATAATAACCAGCACGCGTAATCTCCGCATCCACAGTGACTTAGACCGCCTCTACCTAAAACGAAAACAAGGGGGCAGAAGCTTAACATCGATCTAGACTGCCTGTCGTATAATATCCCTTCGACAACATCTTTTAACCACCAAGTGTTGAAGTGCATCCCTTGAACAAGTTTGCATACATGAGGCTGATAACATCATGCGACTTGGAAGGCAGGTCCTTGAGCAGCATTCCTTGTCTGATAACCTTCAAATTATACCCAGAGAAGGCGCACGACTCTACCACAACGTGTCATCGGATGAAAAGATGAGCGCATATCAGCAGGACATCATGCATTGATATGTTAACAGAAAGCTCTGGCTTAATAGTAACATTGTTCATCAAAGCAGCCTATTATGGAACGACAACCAGATTCCTAACTCCCGCTCTGAAGTGTATGCGTTTGCAATCCAGGAACAGGAAATATCAACCAAGTACCTGATGCACAGAAGGGGCAGAGATGCAGGAAAAGCACCGATATGTGATAACCGATGCAGACTTTGTGTAGTTAGCATCGAAGATATCACCCACATCATAAGCGTTTGTCCCAAATTGTCATCACGGTATAAACTCCCGATGAGACATGATGTTGTAGCTAAAACACTGTATAATGAGATCCGCCAGAAGGACAAGCCTCATGCGAAAGAAATAAGAAACCATAATGTGGGTGAGTACATAACCACTCATAATAAGAAGAAGTACTGGTGGAATATCCCAGTGAAAACCTCAATAAAATTTAGACATAATAGACCTGATATAGATATTTGGGACGGAGACGAGAAACTGTATACAGTTGAGGAAATAAGCTTCCCAGCGCATGTTAACATATGGCTAAAGATCAGTGAAAAAGAAAACACCTACTCTGGGTAGAGTAACTGTGCGGGAAACTACAGTTACTCTACCCAGATTACAAGTTCAGGTGTATACCTGTAATTATTGAGGCACTGGGATATGTAACGCACTGTATAAGTTCCAATCGTTAGAAATTAGGCTTCCCAAAACCAGAAAGGATAAAACTGTTTCGAAGATCACAGATCCAAGCCATCACTGGGACTGTAAAATCCTGTCAAACTTTCCAGAATAGTTTAATTTAAGCACATGTCTAGACATGCAACTATATGCATGAGAATACATACATAAAACAAAACACAAATATGCACATGCACTGACTATAAATACTGCACATATACGCACATACATGCAAAAATAACCTTTGATGTTATTGGAAATTCCAATGGAGGTGCTTTGGTTATTAGGTTAGAAACCGGTTCTTTCTCCATTGGCAAGAAATCTTGAAATAAAACTGAATAATGACTTAAATGTTTCATCACTAGAGACAGCTGATAAGAGAAGACCACCCTCGCTTTCTGGCCAAAGGATAAAAATAATATGATCTTTTTTTTAGGTGAATAGATCCCTCAGGAAATTATTGATGTGCAATATAGCCCCAGAAATCATTGATTCCCAGGCAATAAAGAAATATATAATTGATATTTCCATTTGACTTTCAGCAAAACCAACTGCTCAATCTTCCTTACCAAAAATTTCCTTTAATGTATATATGTAGAGCTGAAAATATTACACCTTATTTATAAATACCTACTACTTATAATTCTGCTTTACAGAAATATCCTGTGAACAAATATATTGTGACCCTACTGTAGATTATCTACATATGTGTTTTCTTGCATCAAGCAAGTGTGTCGTCATGTATTTCATAAATCAACCCTCATATTAGTAATATGTGCAACACATGACTCTATATATTTTCACCGTATTTTTATCAGTATTATCATTTTCACATTGAATATAATCATAATCGTCCTCGTTATCGTTTTTGTCGTCATCGACCTCAGAATCATCTGTTAAAAACAATTTATACTTGTGCCGGAAATAAAGATTGACGCCTCACTTCATATTATCAACTGTTGTCGCGACTCTTAAAATCTTCAACAGTTGATGCCTCTCTTAATATCATGAACAGCTCACGCATCACTGTTTTCCATGGGGGTTGAGTATAGTTTTGGAAGCAATCATACTATTCTTTCTCACATTTCATTATTTGAATATTATCACGTCGTGTTGCTGTGTTTTGTAATTGATAAACGAATAATAACCCATCAACGCGATGTTATGTGTGTCTGACTAGTTTATAACAAGAAAATAAGGTCTTCAATTTGCTATTGGCAAATGGCTTACCACACTGACAAACATCTATACTTTATAATTGGCAAATTCAGCCCCACGCTGACAAACACATTTAAAGCACTGCACTCATCTTTTCATATTTCCCCCAAATTTTGTTATGTTTTTCAGGCTTTCTACTCAGCACTAAATAACGCTTCTGCCGAACTTTGCTTTCCCAAATTATCCAGTTTAGCATCGTATGAAGAATAGCTATATTGTCTAAGATGAAAAATATGAGATACGTTTCTAATTTCCCTTGTTTACGGATATTAATAAATTATATATTTTGAAATGTGATGAAACAAATCATTGATATTAGGGATATACGATGCGGTTTAATTCATGGTGGCAGGCCAGCTCTGATTGAATAGATTTATGGCCAGTTATTTGCCCAACTTGACTACTCTATATTTATATTTCTTTGGTCTAGTGTATCTAGAACTACATTTGTCAATGTTTTATATTTTAAATGATATGGTAAAGAATGAAAAAGTTGTTTCTCTTAATATAGAAGATTCTACGAACAGATATAGGTTTTTCACCTAGTCTTGTAAATTTATATTCACTAAAATATGGCTCTTTTATGATCAATCACTAATGGCAATTTTAGTCGAACGGCTCGTTTGATCCCACTACCTCCACCTCACATGCTATGATAACTATCTTCACCATCAGAAAATTTGATTCATTAAATGGTTTATTCAGCATGATACTAGCTGCTGCATCTGCTTCTTTTCATGTTCTAGAAATAGATTTTTAGCAACCATTGCTTCCGATGGCACTATAGATAAACGTAATAACTAATAATGCTTAATAGAGCGTACAGCGAAATCATATTTAATTAATATGTATTGAAATGTTGTGTTTAAAATTAAATTATTTCGAGATCACAAATTCAGAAACAGAACTGCAATTTTAAAGTACTTCGTTTCAGCAGGGTTTACGGAATTTGTATCTTGCGCGTTCTCTATCTGACGATAGCTGTGTAGTTCCACGTTAATGCAATCGCTTGTTATGTTACAACAACAGCTCCCCAGTGGACTTTTCTTATATTTCGGGATCCCTTTCATTAACATTTTTTTTGTACGGTTATTATTTAGTATTGCATATATATTGATAAAAACTAAGAACTTAATCAAAAATAAACTTTCAAAAACGGGGTAGCTTTCTAATTGCGTTAAATTGAAAATGCACGTTATTCATGTATTTATATATATATATTTATTTATTTATTTATTTATTTATTTAAATATTGTCGTAAGGCTGGTAATCGGGAATGGTTTTCCAAATTAAAAATAAAGGTATAGTTAACAACCAGAAAAAAATGAAGCTCGTGAACCTGTCGATAATAGACAACATACACATATTTAATACATATTACGGTGTAAACGCAGTAAGCTCTAGTGATAAATATTCTAACCCAAAATGGTAGCAAATATTCATATCCTACTGTATTTAATAATTGCTTTTAATGACGTAGTATATATAGGAATGTAAAAGTTATCAACGTAATTGATTGCTGTCTTATTCTTAGAAATCAACATTGCTCGCCATTCAAAATACTATAGAATATTACAGTAACATAACTATGTAATCTTATGTGTATTTAAACCATCTCTTCATATTTTGCGATGAAAATTCAACGTCATTCGATTGCATTTAGGAGTCAATTAATTTCTGCGTGGAAGACGGCAGTAAACGCTGTGCTATTGGTCACCTTTGTTTTGGATTCAAATCATTTGCTCCCTTTATTCATCCAAGAAGTTTGATGTACAGTTAATGCAATAGACTAAAATTATTTTCCTATTCAAGCGTGGTGAGCAGAGAGAATCGTCATCACATCTAATGATTTGACTAGGGGCATTGTTTCGGGTTCATTACGTTCTGAGCTCAAATCTCGCTGAGGTCAACGCTCCCTGTGACTGATTAGGAAAGGAAATTCTCCTTAGGTAGTGGAGATAATGTAATCGAGCTGTTTCTTGCCTTAAATGTGTTGGATTCTGCGAAAATTGGGAAGTATTATATCCTATACAATTGCAGGCGTGTGTCATCTGTCGTAGTCTGAATTTCCGTTAACTAGCATCATGTCTATATGTACTATTTCCTGCTTTAAAATATATTTTCGCATTTAATATGTACTCGAAAAAATGAAAAGATGTACAGACCTGTAGGCAAACGTATTGAACACTTGCTCATTTGACAAGCTACTTGCATTATCATTTAAAACGCATTCAATCAAATTGGCTTTAATATTCCGTTCTATACTGGGCACGAAGGCCTGGAAATTTGGGGGAGGGTAGTAGCCAATGTTATTGACCCCAGTTCGTAACTGGTACTCACTTTTCTCGACCCCGGAAGGATGAAAGTAGTCGATAAAGTGAGTACCAGTTACGAACTGAGGTCAATAACATTGGCTACTCCCCTCCCCCAAATGTCCAGGCCTTCGTGCCCAGTATAGAAATCAATATTAAAAACAACATTACCGCGCGGGGAGAAATGGTTAGCGGCAATTTTTCCGTCTTTACGTTCTGAGTTCAAATGCCGCCGAGGTCGACTATGCCTTTCATCCTTACGGGGGTCGGTAAAGTGAGTACCAGTTACGAACTGGGGTCGATAAAATCGACTACTCCCCTCGCCCAAAATTCCAGGCCTTCGTGCCCAGTATAGAATGGAATATTAAAAACAACAATAATAAAAAAAAAACAACAAGACGCCGAATAATGTATTGGGTGTTAGAAGATGTCTTATGAGTATGTTATAACCGTCAATAAAATAGTTTAGGTCATAGACTTGTTAGAACAAGGCGATCGTCGGACATGATCAAGACAATAACGTAACACAGTCAACTGTACGCACATACAAATAGACACTCAGACCTTCGTAAACGCACACACAAACACACGCGCACACGTTTAGACACACACATACACACACACACATATATGTATATATGTGTGTATGTATATATATATATATATATATATATAGTAGGCATCCGTCAGTCTCGAGAGGACATGGATCTGCGACTGCAGAATTTGTGTCAGCTGATGATGTGAGCACAGCGACTGCATCTAAATGGTCTCTCTATCGCTGCAACGGGCTTTTCCTTTCTTCAAGTGCGTTTTAGCTTGATGGCAAGTTCTAGTTTCTCCTGCCCTTGTCTCATCCCTTCTCGCAGTATTTGCCTCCAGTGTGCGGGCTTCTCTCCTATCACGGAACGTCCAGATTTATTGACTTCGTATCTCTCTTGCAAACGACCTTGAGACGAAGGTGAGGCCGTCCTCGTATTCTTGTGTCGGTGGCCAATTCCTAATAGAGTAGATAATTTGGGAAGACATTCAGACACAGTTCCTGTCTTGAGTAAAGGCGTCATGTCTCACTACCGTAAAGTAGAGTGCCGAGGACGCACGCCTTACAGAAAGCAATCATGGTTTTTGTAGCTAGTTTGCTGTTTTCCCAGACTCTCTTTGTGAGCCTGTCAAATGGAGAGGATTCTCGTCCATTTCACCTGTTGATCTCAAGGCTCAGCACTGAGGGACAGGTCATTAGAGATGATAGAACTGGGATAAGTGAATTCATGGACTACATCCATCTTGTAGTCGTTGATCGCGATAGTGGTGGTGGTAGTGGTGGGGGCTACTTGACACCTTGGTCCAGCACGTTGGTTTTCTCCAGATTGATAGTGAGGCTGAATTCATGACAGGCCTTTGAGGGCTTTGAGATGATGCATTTAATCCTCAGAGTACACTGTCGGCGCTGTGGCGTCCGTGAAAAGCATTTCTCTGATGAGTAACCGACGTATCCTGGTTTTCGCTTTTAACTTTGACGAGCTAAGCAGTTTGCCGTATGATCATGTGTGGGAGTAGACACCACCAGTTGATATTCCAAAAGCATATTTCAGCATGACTGCAAAGAAGATGCCAAATATGGTGGGGGAAAGCACACATACCTGCTTCATGCCGTTGCAAATGTTGAATTCCCCCGAAAAGAGCCATCAAAATGAATGAAGTCTTTCATATATGCGTTAAACGATTGGACAATTGTGAGGAGTCTTGGAGGACAGCCAAACTTCGCAAGGATCTTCAACAGGCCGTCCGTAATAACCAATTCAAAAGCCTTTGTGAGGTCGATGAAGATGATGAAGTGTGGCTGCTTTTACTCTGGGCACTTCTGCATATGTCGAAGAGAGATCATGTCGATGGTGGAGTACACTGATCTGAAACCACAATGTGATTCGAGGTATGCCCTGTCAGCGATTATCTGTAGTTTGTTTAGCGCAACGGGGGCAAATATCTTCCCGAAGATGCTTAGGATCGAGATGCCTCGTTAGATATTGCAGTCGATATGTCCCCTTCGCCCTTGTATAGAGTGACAATATTGTAGTCTCATCTCTTTCAAGACCGTCCCCTCATCTCTCCTGGGTCTGAAAGGATGACGTTTTCCAGTGACTTGAGGAATGTATCTGTCTTAGCAGGCTGCTGGATTGCGGTAGCATTGACACACCTCTTACGTGCAGGCTTGGCACGATGCATCATTTTTGGTTGGAGTATGAGATTGCAGAAATCCAGGGAGTTGTCTGTTTCACAGTCAGGGCTCTGAAAGAAACGAGTCAGGAATACATCTCCAAGGTGTTTGAGTCGTGTGAGGTTCAGATCTGGTTGGTGCCAGTGCACTGAGCGTGGATGACGCCAGGGACCCTATATCGAGCTTTGGCATGGAGGTAGATATTGGTGAGACATAAACCATGGAACATGCAGAGCTCAAGCAGCCGCTGTCCATTTTCATTCATGTTGCCAAACCCGTACGGTCCAAGACACTCTATCCACGAGTCGTGATCAGGACCGGATTTAAACTATGGGGTCCTGGGGCACTTCAGGTTCAGGAGTCTAGGATACTTCAAGTTCGGGAGCTCCTCATACATAAGCATTACATTCTTGGAAAATTATTGGTGTGTGTAAAATGGAGAGATCAATGCTTATTTATCATAAAAGAGAATCCATTACTTTTTTTTAAGACATTAATTTATATTTGTATATTGAAAGAGAGGTGAGATCTCCCTGTATCGTATGGGCTCCCTACCCTTCGTAGCAGCCCCCCTCCTCGATATCAATGTTGGCCCAGGGCAATCGCCCCCTTTGCTCCGCTTTAGATCCGGCCCTGGTCGTGATCACCTCCCACACTGGCGTTGAAATTACTGAGTAAACCCAGCTGTTCTCCATTTAAGATCTCCTGTATTTTCTTAGAGATTTGATCGTGGAACGTATCATTGACGTCTTGTGTGGACTAGTGGTTTGGGGTGTAATCACTGATAAGGTTGACATGCCCATCTGAAGTGTGCGATCGGAGTGAGAGTATCCGCTCCGAACACTCACTGCTGAGTTCCACCAACTTCAGCGGTGAGTTCATCATGGTGAATCGGATACCCTGGTCTCTGGTCTCATCTATGCTTTTCCCCTGCCAGAAAAGGTACACTCCATTTCACCAAGGGTCCTCCAATCTGGGAGCCTCATTTCCTGTAGTGCTGCGATGTCCACTCGGAGTTGCAGCAGTTCGTCGTTGATCAATGCTGTCTAGCTTGTGGCGCTGAGGTTTTGATGATGATCTTCTGATAGACAAGTTGCAATGGTCCTTACGTTCCAAAATCAAAGTCGGAATGCTGGTTCCATACGATGTTTGTTAGCTTGACTGTGTTTGTTATTTTTGGCGGAATGTTTACAGCCCATGATTCAGGATATTAGTTTTCGTATGTCCCACGCATCCAATGGAGCCTGTCGGCTGTGATGGTACAGCATCTAACTGGTGGGGAGGGCGGAGTGCCCAACATGAGGCAGGCGGTTGCTATCCAGTGAGTCACAACGGCTCTCCCTCCGCCGAAAGCTGCCCCTGAAGCCTTGCTCTTACGCCAGTCATATGCAGGTTTAAAACTGGTAGACTGCTGCTTTCCGTGTTTTCCGCCGTAATTAGACGACGCAGGATTATCCACTCCAGGGCGCAGGCCTTGGAAGGTTACGAGGGAACTCGGCATCTGCCCATGCAACACATCTCCCCTCTCCACCGACACCAGTGTTATCTAAAGGAACGTTAGCAGCCAATACGACTTGGAACCAGTAGGGTCGCAGAAGTTGCCAGAACGAAGTTGGATATAGCATCATCTCTAATGACCTGTCCCTCAGTGCTGAGCCTTGAGATCCGTCTCCGGATTTATCCTTGAGTGGGTATAGACTCAAGGCAGCGGATATGTCATTATCGCTGCTGTCTTAAGCGGTAAGGGCTCAATAAGCAGCACAACTAATAACGAGAGTTGTTTATTATGTGTATGGTCATTGACTCTTCAGAGTTCATACTTCCTTTGACAGGTATTTTATTTCATCCTATATAATAACCAAATAGTTAGAAAAACACCCCTTCACAAAGCAAGCTCTGTGGTGTTGCTAGTTTAGTCGTGACAGCTCGACACCTGTGATTCGGTAGTAGATAAAAAAAAGTGGGGTGACTGGAAAGAGGAGCGAATGACTTCGAGGGAGGGTACAGAGCGGAAAGATAACGGAATTTATTGGTAGTTGTTCAATTTTTGAAGCTTAAAGTCTTAAATGTCTCGTAAGGGCGCGGGGGTTGTGGGTGGGGCCATCGCTGTTCGATTGGTCTGGTGGGGGCTACAAGTTGGGTGGGAAGTATTCTGAGAAGTACGGGAGCAGGTTGGATGATGAGGATTTCTAGGCG
>JAOPUL010646394.1:0-10548 GCA_027564515.1 Octopus rubescens | reverse complement strand
GAAAGTTAGGCGTGTGGCCTTTTTTCCTCTGCACAGGTGTTGCTCCGGTGTCGTTTCGTTTGTTCATATGACATCAATGCAGATTTAAGAATACGACCGATATCCTTGCGTTTAAATCTCCATTGAAGCTGGAATTTCCAGTAACGCAGCAATTTGCGAATTTGTCTCATAGATTATTGATTTTTTTTCTAGTGACCAGTTCAGAAACCCAAGTGCAAGCTTATGGATGGTTACTGCAACGATGTTGTGGGTAAAATGCGTAGTGTCAGCTGAGAGTTCAGAAGAAAATATCCATTGAACTCGCTCGGGGTGTTCATACTTTATTTTTTCAGAAATTATGAGTGTTATAACTGTCATTCTCATCCTGATACATATGTCTTTCAACAGAGAACAAATGCTTTATTTTTAGTTCGTTTATGTTTAATGTCTTGCAGGAGGGCAACAGGGTCCTACGTTTTCATACCCAAAATGCACATTTAGCTTCAACAAACATCATTTCAATTTCTTTATAGAACTGAATATTGAGATCTAATTGCTTTTTGTTGTGATTAATATTTGGGCCATACGGCTTTAGGACATCAACAAAATAAGGGTGAGTGATGTTACATTTCTATAATTGATTTTGTTTCCTGATCAGGTATGATTGGTAGTTTAGTGAGAGAACAAAGAGCTACACTGACACTCTAACATTCTATCGCCTTAGGGAAGAATTTGTGGTAGTGTTTGGTGCAATATGTTATTTGCACTTTAACATTTCTAAGAAGTTGGGAGGTGTTCTAGATTTTGATTTGATGGAAAATAGCATCAACTAATGGTGGTATGATTTGATGGCCCACCCATTTAGTATGCTTTAAAAGGTGTTTTCGTTGTCAAGTTTCTGAGTTTCTTTTTTCTTTATTTTTCAGAATTTTTTTAGATACAATTTCATTAATTACTCGTTTCATAATCGTCCCTACACTTCTTTTATTACCCAAACCTCTTAATGACTTATAACATCCTAGTTTGTACAAAGGTTCTGAAAAAAGAGATTGAAACACCCAGTGCACATCTTTTGGCATTCTATTGGACGGTCATGATTAGCTTCGGTGGTTTGAGAAGAATGAAGTCTGCTGATATCAATGTGTGTAGGTTTAACGGGCCTTCGATATTCGTCCTGTAAAATGTTATTAAATATACTTTGGCAGGACCTGGAGGAAGAGAGTTCTTGATTGGTATTTTTTTCAAGACTGCACTGTCGATTCTGTATTTTTTTGCCTGAAAATGTTTCCAGTATCCCTATTATAATTCACCAATCCATTCAGAATGGTGCTTGCATTTATCATTCCACTCCTATACTGATTTGCAATACAATTCAGCAGGTTCTACCGTTGGGCTTTTTTTTTTTTTTACTGATGCTGTGTTATTTTTTGAAGTTACGATAGAGTGATATGCAATATCTTGCAATCAATATATTCATTATTTTCCCTTTATATGCAAATTTATATTTTATGTTCTATAGCTGTCAGCAATTGCTTCAGCAGATGAAGTTTGGAATTTACGGTTTTTAGTTTGTGAGCCCTCCAAACCGCTTTCCTAATTTATTTGTTAACTGATTCAAATGTTTTGTGAATTTATTGATAGTGTTAACTATGATAATCAGTGAAAAAGTCTCTTCGAAGAAAGAGACTTTTTTATGAAATTTAGAGGTCCAGATGTTAACCTCGGATCTTATTGGGCAGTTCCAGCACCTTACAGTATGCTAGAAATGTCATTGCATACAAATACATTAAGAATCTCGTATGTGAGATCTGACTCAATAGATATTAGATAGTTTCTCGCTGTTGTCTCTATTACTACTTTCAGTTCCAATTTAACAGGCTTTTTTATGCCTGTTTTAACTGGCATGTTTTAAAATTAATGTTTCTAACCTAACGCTGCACCTCCTCCAACTCCAATTTTAGTGAATGAGAAATACTTCGATATTCCTGTGATATTTCGAGGAAGTTTTCATTTGACAGTTTTTGTTTTCTTAGGCAGGCTACCTATTTCTGTCTGACAGTAGTTTATTGTTGCCACTGGTGAAATTGTTGTAGTTCTTGGATATTCTGTGATAATATAATGTAGAACGAGCGGGCTAACTACTACTACAGTCTAGCTTTACATTATTGTCAACATTGATGTCTTTGTTGCTATTGGATGTGTATTTGGTGGTATTGCCATTTGATTCATTTGTGAATATTAGTTTACGTTTTATGATACGCTTTTATTGCTCATTTAGATGTAGATGTCTTGCACTTGAGTCTAATTCTGGCAGTTTGATATCTTACAAATATTTTGCTTTTTGCAATAAACCTAGAGCAACTACGTAAAATACTTATAATTGCTAACTCAGTTCCTGATTCCAATGTATATTGTGGGTATATTTACAGTTAAAGCGAAGGAGCCTGATGAGTTTAACCGTGCGATTTCAACCTATTCCCTTTCAGTTTATCGTATGATTTAAATGGATGTGGTCTTTTAAAAGGTTCCCAGTATGTTTTGCTCTGGCTATAATTATGTATGTATTTGCAGGTATATAGCATGTATATAGCATGTTTCTAGCATGTATGTGTGTATCTATATGTGTGGACTATTTGTAGATACGTGTGCGTGTGTGTCATGTATTCAATCAAGTTACAGTACCTTGGTATGACCAAGAGCCATTGTTGACACTCAGCTGAGAATTCCAGAGGTCATATTCACTGGAGGGTCAAAATATGTTTGCACTAAGGTAGATGAACTGTTTGGACAAACACGAGTCACCCCTGTAACAAACCAAGATTAAGAGGGAATAAACCTTCATAGGATATTTAATATATACTACAGTAAGGCATAATTTCTTGAAGCAAGTTTAAATTCAGAAGTGTGTGTCAAACTACTCCCGAAAAATGCTAAGGAATTATTATAGGCTTGTAGATAACAGGTGCGCTCTGGAATCGTGTCGTAACCGATTCTATTTTCCCCAAGGTAAACATGCACAAATGCCATCGAAGATAGGGGAAGATCATCGCAAGCTTTATGAAGGAAAATCTTGTAAGCGTGTAATGTGGAAAAACCTGAAAAACTGTACTGTAATTCAATACCTGCTTTAACATCATACCTGTACATTAGGTGCTTTTAGCGGAACTTAACGTATAGCAGATTTTAGGATAATAGTCGTCGATTACCATTTAGGATAAATCCACCTCGAGTCATATTACTTGTTTCTGCATAATGGAACTCACCTTCTTCCTCCTGTTCCACCCACCAATATCAGTGATTGTAGAAAGGTTGTTCTAACTAGAATTGCATAAAGATCTTCCGATTATAAAGGTAATTTTTTTTCTTTAAGTAATGTCTCAACATATGTTCCTCCAAGAAATTTAGAATTATTCAACGCCCTTCCTTCTAATTCAAACCATCTTACTTATATGAGATAACTATAATAGTATACGTGTTACACAGAAGCCAGTTAATGTAACGGAGGCAATCACTTAACATAAATCATGACGGTGTAAGACGTGTGAGTTTAAATTGAATGTCAACAAAATAAATGCATGGAATATAATTATTTAATATGTTTTATAGGCATTACAAAGACCTTAAATAATTTTAGTCGGGTATAGCGTATTTATTATTTATTATAGTCAGTATAATATAACAATCTATAACCATACATGTAGTTGACACTAAATTAAACATTTTACGAATCGAGGCAGTTTAGAAGATGCTCATGCAATGCATCTACTTTTCTTCCTGTTCTTCATTGATCGTTAATAGTTCAGCAATTGAGAGCGAAAAGAGAGAGAGAGAGAGAGTAAACCGAGAGAGAGAGAGAGAGAGAGAGGAGTTCTACATGCAGATTGATTATTTCTAAGGAATTTCTACCTTGTGAAGAAGTTCATAAATGTAGTTATTATAATTGTCTAGACTACAAACGAATTTCACAAACCGTTTTTGTTGTCTGTAAACCGGGCGTAGATTTCAGCTGCTATTGCTATGTTGATTATCCTTCGCTACGTGTTAGTAGAGGCATGTTTATAGCGCAAGTTCATTCTTATTTGAAATCAACAGTTTAAAATAATCCATAGCAAATAGTTTACACTAAATGTTTTTAAAAAAATAGGAAGCAAGACGGTTAAGGACTGCATATATTTTTCAACTGAGAAATGCTACCCACCAGAAAGAGATATATATTATAACTTACCACTAAAAATCTCGTACGTATGAGTTATAAATCATTCTGTATATGATAAATTATCAGTAGGGTTACAATATATCATCAGCAAAATAAGGTTATCCTAACCGATCTAAACCTCGTTAAACGTCACCTACAAATTGGACTCGCAGTTGAGCTAAGCTAAGCACACGTCTGTGGATTGGCATATGATAGGAGTAGAGGAATATATAAATATATTAACAAAAGCGGTTGATTCAGGAGTGAGGATGTTTAAAAGAGTTTCAATGTAATTACCATTGAAGCTTCCAAATACACGGTCACTTATTATTATTATTATTATTATTATTATTATTATTATTATTATTATTATTATTATTATTATTATTATTATTATTATTGCAGGTCCTAGTAACGCCAATTTTTGAAATAAACCAAGATTGTAGGGTGTTTCTAGCGTGTCCAGATGCTACTTCAAGTTCGGTGGTATTGAACCCAATGCTCAGATGACAACACAGACAATATTTATTTTTGACTTTCGCAGCTGCTACATCTTGGCGGTCTAAATTTTCAGTTCTCCATATTTGTAAAACCTTTCTTTTTCTTTCACGATAATATGTTGATCTCCAGGCACTGTCACGTGTTTATTAGACAGTTTATTTTGTCCCACCAAAAAGTTATTATATCTGGATTTCGTTGATCTGTCCGGAAGTCAAAGTTCCAAAGGATATGTGCCTACCCTTTTTCATCCATCACCTTTTCCGGTTTACGTAGAATAAAGGGGCTGTTACCACATATCCGTACTTCCGGCATAGGAGCCAGTGCAGGATTTCGGCCTTCTCGTGTCTGCGCTTGTACAGGAACTTCACAAGCACTAACAATATGAGCCACGATTTTGGCCTTTTTTCCACAAATTCTGCAGTGGTTCGTTATATATGTGTTGTAAATATCTCTTTTCACTGGGTTGGTATTCAATGCTAGGTCCTGGGCAGCGATGATTAAGCTTTCAGTCGTCTTTTTAGGTCACCTTTGCTGAGCCACCTCCATCATGCTTCTTGGTCTTTTAAGTCATTAGTTTCACGGAGGAACTGATCACGTAATTCCTTGCGGGGTAGTGTTTCTTCTCGCTCGTTGGCTATCCGTGAACCGAGTCCATTAGCTCTCTCAAATCCATTGTTGGTAACAAATTCTGCATTAGCAACATACCGTAACCAGGTATTGTTCACTGTTTACCAAATAATGTGTCATTTATTGGTATTTTAAGTGTTTAGTTTCACGGTGGAAATAACCATGTAATTTCTTGCGGAGTTTTGTTTCCCCTTTCTCGCTGGCTATCCGTGAACGGAATCCATTACCACTCTCAAATCCTCCTCCGCCATTGTTGGTAGCTCCTTCTACATTAGCAACATAGAATAGCAGATCTTGCTACCCGTTTACCAAATACTCTGCCATGCTTCGTCTTTCACTGTCGAGGCACTTCCATGCGCTAATCAGACCACGTACACCTTTACAATTATTCATGTACAGCCTGTGTACGTTCGCTTTAGGGTGCAGCGCACCATTCAATGTCATCGCTTTTCGGATAGTATGTCGAGTTGGTCAATCTCCGGTTGTGTCCATTTCAGAATGGGTGCACTATAGTGGATGACAGTAACAGCCCATAATTTGATGGCAGCCACAATTTTCCTTGCATTGAGTTTTGATTTCAAGAAAAGTTTGAGGCGCTTCAAACATGTAGTGTTGACCCTGTCTTTCATTTCTCTATGTAAGATATTGTCCAGCTCCAGGATCCTAAAGTACTTGTACCCATCATCAACCGGATATCCCATTCGCTCTTTTCCCTCTTTTGAAAATGAGTAACGCACATTAGAGATCGTGAAGTCCATTCCTATATATTTGCTGCATATATGTACAGTCACTACCAGCTGTTTCAGGCTCAGTTTTTGAGAACGGTTTTAAATCGTCGATGAAAAGAAAGTGGTTGAGATGAGGCGAATTCGTCGTCAGCACGTAGTGCACATTGATTTGCGTAGAACTACAGAACATGGTATCAAGATTATAACAAATAACAAAGAGGAACAAGAATCTCCTTGGAAGAGACATCTTTTGATCATTACTACGGAAGAGTGTTGGTTGTTGTAGGAAAGACGTGTTTTCCAACTACGCATGCTGTTCTTGATCACTGCACGCAAGTTTTCAGCTACTCCACACATGCCAAGTGGATAGACTTTTTAAAGTCTATCCAGGCAATGCACAATTATTTTTGTTATACTTTGCAATCCTTCATTACGACCTTGTCTATCACAAGGTTATCCTTGCTCCACTTGGATCGTTTCCGGCATACCTTTTTTTTTACTGGAAGTAGGTTGTTTTCCCTAAGGAAAGTATATATCATCTCTTCCAGCATACCCGTCAACACATTCAATAATAGACTAAAGCAAGCAATGGGTCGATAAATGCCAACCCTCGTGTAATCCTAGGCTCATTTGCCTCATTTAACAGGTAACAGTTCACATTAATTTAATGAATCAAATAAATCTCGCCTTCACATATAACGTTATGTTAAAGTAAGGGGGGGGGCGGAAAAACGGAATAGCCAGTGTTGGGAGTCTCTGAAACTAGTGGTCATGCTTTTCTTACTGGCGCTGTTGCTGCTGCTGCTGCTGCTGCTGCCGCTGTTGTAGTTGGGTGTCGCTTCCCTTTATGAAGGGCATTAGAGAAAGGTGATGATGATGATGATGCTGATGCTGATGCTGATACTGATGATGATGATGATGATGATGATGATGACGATGATGATGATGATGGGTCGGCTGTAGCTTTTAGAGGAATGTAAAAAACTGTTGACTGTGGAGATCATGAGCTAGTATTGAAGAATTACCGTCGCTTCTGATCTTGTGTTCTTTAGTTTTTTTTGTCTTATTTTTGTTTTTATATTTTTCTTTTAAATATGTAGTTGGAGAAAATGCAGTCCCTGTTCGTTTGTGTGTACGTGTATGCGTGTCGTTTATAAATATTAATTTTAAACATGATATGAATATCTTTGAGTCTGTTCCGTATCTACTCCCTTGGGTTGTCGAAGAGTTTGAGTGTTCTCTTGCCAAAATAATCAAGCCATGAAGCATTTATTTTATCAGTTTGGGAAGACAGAACCATGCACGTTCGTTTTAATATTGATTCCGTTTTCAGAACACTTGTGTGTACGTGTCCGTGTTTGTGTTGCGTTACGTGTAAGCAGTATCTATTGTTTATAAATATTTACAAATATTAAAATGTGAACATGTATGATGTATAAATATGTATGTATTTAATTAATCTACGTACTCACTGTGCTCTTGGTATGTCCTTCCAGAGTTCCTGCTGTTGAATTTCTATTTTTCTTTTTTGTTACACACATGTCACAATCGGATATTTTGATGCGTTTGTTAAAGAAAATCCTTTCATGTGGACGCATTGTGATATTTATTTCCCATTGCACCGATGTTGTTGGATTAAATCCGCTTTCTGGACAGGCCTTCTTAATGTGTTATTGTGAATATGTCAAACGGTACTCAATACTGTGATGTTGTAGATGATATTGTTTACCGGGGTGGGTGGGTTATAACTGTCTGTTAAGTGAGAAGAAGGATCTTAGACAGTATTCTTCTTCTTCTTCTTCTTCTTCTTCTTCTTCTTCTTCTTCTTCTTCTTCTTCTTGCTGCTGTTGCTGTTGTGGTTGTTGTTGTTGCTGTTTTTGTTGTCGTCGTCGTTGTTTTTGTTGTTCTGTAGTCTCTTTTTTGTCACGTGCTTTCACTGCACTGCCGAACGTGCGAACGTGACACTGTGCGTCTTGGATATGTGCTGTGATTTGTTTCGGTGTTATCTCCATTATATTGAAAAATGATCTACGTAAGAGATGTGCGGTACCTAGCAAAGCTCCTTTCTGTATGTCATACATATTCGCAAATGCTGGTGTTTTGGTTTATTAATCATACCTAATGCATCTATTATTATAGGGATTGTTTCTATTTTTAGGCACCACATTCGGGTTACTTCTATTTCCAGGTCTTTGTATTTTGAGAGTTTCTCCATTTCTTTTAGAGACTCATTGTGTTCTGTTGGGATTGATACTTCTATTAGAAGGGATATTTTTCATGATGATTTCTGATAACTATATCTGGTCTATTAACCTTGATTTCACTATTGGCCTATCCCATAGTATTGTTGCTTTGTGAGGCCTTTTCTATGGTATCCATATACCATCTTGTTTCTGTTGTCAGGCCATAGTGTTGGCATAGTTTCCAATGTATATAAACCCCAACTCTTTCCTGTCTGTGGATATATTCCTTTTTAGCCAGGACTGGGCAGCCAGAGACGAGATGATTTATTATTTCTTCCATATCCCCACATAATCTGCAATTACTTATAGTATTTTCTTCATTATATGTTTCTGGTGGTTTATTTTTGGGAGGCTTTGATCTTGGGCTGCAATTAAAAATCCTCCAGTCTCTGCTTTCAGACTTGAGCTTCTCAACCATTGTTTGGATTTTACTTTATTTAGTGCTTTACTGTTTACCTTATCCCAGTCCTTGCCATGTAAGTATTTTCTTGCCATCTTTTTATCGTGGTATTTTCTTGCTCCAGTTTTAATTTACATTTTAGTTTCTTTACAACTTATGTTGTTTGTTATTTTTCTTCATAGTTGTCAGGTACTATTATTTCTTTCTTGTAATATTTAGCTTCATTAAAGAGAGAAAACAGTTTTTTGTTTTGCACATGTTTTGTGGCTATTTGTGCCATCATTCCTTGGTCCTCAGTTACATATTTCTGTAATCCTATGATATTTATTTTATAGTAGTTTTCCAGTTGTATCAGAGCTCTACTACCTTCATTTCGTTGTATATATATATATAACCTTTCTACATCAGATTTTGGTTGGTGTATTCTAAATTCCGTCATATTTTTTCTTGTTTTCCTGTCTAGCTTGGTTAGGTCATTTAGCGACCAACGAAGAATATTTTGACTGTATCTTATAACTGGGACAGCTAGATTATTAATACTTATTATCTTCGCATTGAGTTCTGTTTAATCTGTCTTATCTATAGTATTCCTTCTTTATCTTTTCTTTCATTTGTGTGTTATGTACCATAATTCCTTCTTTGATTTATAGGTATTTGTATGTCTGGGTGTGGTTTAATTATCTTATTTCATTTTCTTTATCTAGTATCGTTACTCTTAACTGACTTTCCTCCTTTCAAAGTTGCTTTTGGAATTTGTGTAAGCCGAATGTCATGCTTATTCATTTGGTAAATCCATGCACTATATGCAGCAATGTTTCCAGGTGTTTATAATTTGTTTGCAGCATACAGTTTTAGATCATCCATAATACAAGTGACGGTTGATTGTTTTACCGTAACATTTGTATCCACAGTTCTGTTTAGCATGTCAGTTAGAGGCGTTAATGCCAGGCAAAAATGGAGAGCAGAGAGCGAGTCTCCTTGGAATATTCCTGTTCCAATTGGGATGGCGTTACTTTTTATGATTCCCTCTTTTCTCTAGAGTTGTAGCAATGCTTGCAATTTATTCACGGTATGTTTTATATATTTTATTATCGTTAGTGCTACTTCTGCTGTTCTGGAATCAAGTTATTTTCCTCCAGACTTCTGCCCATTGTCTAGGATATTATCGGAGTTAAGAGTTGGTAAGTCATAAGGATACATGCTATGGGGCTGTAGTTTTGTGGGTTTGCGTTTCAGTGGATTTGAGAATGAAGATGGTTTTCCCTTATATGAGCCATACAGGTGTTTTCTCTGGTTCTACTAGCATCTCATTGAATTTTTCGGCCAACGTCTTATGTATCTCTGTTAAATATTTTAACAAGAAATTGGAGATCTCGTTGTGTCCAGGGGCCTTTCAATTGTTTCGTTTTTGCAATGTCTAGGTAAGCTCTTCCGTTCTTATAGGTGTCCAGACTTCTACGGGTGAATTTATTATTGTTTTTATAGATATTTTCTGGAGTTGTTCCTTCGTTGACCATAGCTCTTTCCAAACTACTTCAACTTCTTCTGCTGTGCGTGCTGTATTGATCTCTATTTTATTTTTATGAATATCTTGATAAAATCGTTTTTGATTAGAGGTAAACTCTTTCTTTTGTTCAAAGAATCGTTGGCGTTTCTCATATCGTCGGATTCTTCGTGCTTTGGTGGGGATATCTTGCTTAAGCTGTTCTCTTACCTCAGTTATACTTTGTTCGGTTATTTTATAATTTTGTAGTATCTTCGTCCTTTCTTGTTGTTTAGTAGTGTTGTTTTCGTTGTCCTTCTTCTTTTTCTTCTTCTTCTTCTTCTTCTTCTTCTTATTATTATTATTATTATTATTATTATTATTATTATTAT
>JAOPUL010643536.1:0-10558 GCA_027564515.1 Octopus rubescens | reverse complement strand
TGGGCAAGTGTCTTCTACTATAGCCTCGGGCCGACCAAAGCCTTGTGAGTGGATTTGATAGACGGAAACTGAAAGAAACCCGTCATATATATATATATATATATCTTCGTGCTGGTGACACATTAAAAACACCCATGCCGGTGACATGTTAAAGGCACCCATTACACTCTCTGGAGTGGTTGGTGTTAGGAAGGGAATCCAGCCATAGAAACCAAGCCAAAACGGACTGGAGTCTGGCACAGCTCCTCCTTCAGTCAAATTGTCTAACCCATGCCAGCATGGAAAACAGAGGCTAAATGATGATGATGTGTGTGCCTGACATTGCCAAACATTTGACTGTCTATCTTTTGTTGTATTGGTCTATTTAAGTTACATAACAAATGGCAGTGATATATCTATGCAATTACTAAACATACCATGCCTTGGGGCATAATCATAGGATACAATAATGACAAACAGCTTGCCATGGGACATTTATAGACTTGGTGGATTCTATCTAGTGGTGTAGCTAGAGGAGGGGGCAAGTAGGAGACGGCGTGATCTTTGCTTTGGGGGAAGCTTCTTTAGAGTGCAACATGTTTGGGTCTGCTGTAAAAGCCTGTATATGCTTGGGGGCTTGGGATGATAGGGAGTGGGGAGGCAAACACAAGGGTGGCATGCACATTAGCACTTCTGATCTGAAAACAGCTGTTTTCTTCCACTAAGAGAGAGACAGTATAAAAGAAAGAAAGGAAGAAAGAAAAGAGAGAGAGGGGGAGAAGATTTGTCCCCCCATCATAATAAATAGTACTTTATTTATTGATCTCAAAAGGATGATAAGTAAAGTTGACCTTGGCTGCATTTGACCTCAGAGTACTGGAATGATAACTGCCCTCCAGTGGCCCTGGTCCGTAAAGTCATGGTGGCATTTCAAAACTATTTATTGATATATTTAGCAACACTGTTTGATGTTGCAAGTTACATCGATAAATAGTTTTGGAATCCCATCAAACGTTGTATATATGGGAGTGTTTAACAGAGTTTACTATGTTATAAGTATTCAGGCTTCCTCCCTTCCTATGACCAGTTTCACAGGCTCTGAAAATATAAAGAGTCAAGAGTGTATAAAATGATAGCATACATATTTACATACATTTATATACATTTATATATATATATTTATATATATATATATCATCATCATCATCCTTTAATGTCCGTTTTCCATGTTGGTGAGTTTGGTTGCTAGGAGGCAGTCGCATCGAGAATCCAAAGCAGCACGACAAAGTCTTGTTGCTTGAGGCGACAGCATCGACAATGTCCTGTTGCAGAGGTGGCAGCATCGGCAAAGTCTTGCTGCTTGAGACGGCAGCATCAAGAGACTTGAGACGCATTGAGAGCTCAGTCGCCAAGAGGCGGCCACATCATGAGGTCAGTTGCTAGAGGCAGCCCCATTGAGAGTTCAGTTGCTAGAGGTGGCCGCATCGAGAGTTCAGTTGTTAAGAGGCGGCCGCACCAAGAGTTCAGTTGCCAAAAGGTGTTCCAGGTCAACAGAGTGAGGTCTTTCTTGCAATCCAAAGTGCCAGGTGGAGTCAAAGTATGATTCCCAATTGTCTCTGTCATATTTGGTGGGGAAGCAAGTTTACAAGGCAAAATATGGTTCTCAATTGTCTCTGTTATGGTTGTTCGGGAAGCGAGTTGTATGAGGCAAGATACGATTCACAATTGTATCTGTTATGGTTGTATGGGAAGCGAGTTCCCTACCTATGATGTACGAGGCAAAATACGATTCTCAAATTGTCTCTGCTAGGTTGTACGGGAAGCGAGTTCCCACCCAAATGTTGTACAGAAGCGGTTGTATGGGAAGTGAGTGTCGAAAGTCCGGTGTCGTACGGGATGCGAGTTCCCACCCAAATATTGTATTGAAGCAGTTGTACGGGAAGCAAGCATCGAAAGTCCAGTGCCGGTGGCACGTTAAAAGCACCCAGCACACACTGTGATGTGGTTGGCATTAGGACTGGCATCCAGCCATAGAAACCAAGCCAAACCAGACTGGAACATGGTGTTAGCCTTCCGACTTGCCAGCTCCGGTCAAGCCGTCCAACCCATGACAGCATGGAAAACGGATGTTAAAGGAGGATGATAATGATGATGATACAGGGTGTCCCAATAAATGTACACATGCATGAATGACTATAAAATAATCCTAATTATGAAATATAAAATAAAATGGTTATTAAAATACATTTTATTTTTTAAATTTAATAGAATCTACAGACAGAATTTAATTTTTTTTAAGAACGTCTATTTTCAAACTGATAATAGTTTCTGATCCAGACACTACTGGTAACTCAAACCAATGAAATTGCAAACATCAAGGGACATTTCGTTCGGTATTTCTGCATATTCTCATTCAGTGGTTGCCCTCAACTCATGGATTGTTGCCTGTTTTGTGTCGTAAACTTTAGCTTTTAAGTATCCCCCTAAGAAAAAGTCTAGTTGTGTGAGGTCCAGTGAACGCAGAGGGTATTCTACAGAACTTCTTCATCCAATCCATCTGATTGGCAAAATTTCATCAAGGTAGGCCCTTACAATAATATGGTAGTGTAGAGGTGCTTCATCTTACGTGAAATAAAACTCTACATCTTCAAAATCCTCTTGAATGTTTGGCATGAGAGATTGTCACAGCTAGTTCAAGTAAATGGGACCAGTCATAGTAACGTCAAAAGAAGAATGGTCCAATTAATCCTTTTGATGATAAGCTGCACCATACTGTAACACCTGGTAAACTAACATGATGTTACTCTGTAATGAAGGTGCATTGCTAAGTGATTAGAGCATCGGGTTTACAATCGTGGGGTTGTGAGTTCGATTCCCAGACCAGGTTGTGTATTGTGTTCTTGAGCAAGACACTTTATTTCATGTTGCTTCAGTTCACCCAGCTGTAGAAATGAGTTGCGACATCTCTGATGCCAAGCTGTATCGGCCTTTGCCCATTCTTTGGACAACATCGGTGGCGTGGAGAGGGAGAGACTGGTATGCATGGGCGACTGCTGGTCTTCCACAAACAACCTTGCCCAGACTTGTGCCTAGGAAGGGAACTTTCTAGGTGCAATTCCATGGTCATTCATGACCGAAGAGGGTCTTTAAATTCTGTAATATGCAGATTCGGTGCAATTGTGGTAGTTAATTGAGCCATTTAATTTAAATGTAGCCTTATCACTCCAAACAATCTTTGTTGGAAAATGTGCATCTTCTACACATCTTGCCAAGTACCACTCACAAAACTCTTCTCTTCAGTCTAAATTGAGTTATCTGCTGTTATAGTGTGTAATCACTTTTTGTATATATATATGTGTGTGTGTGGAGGTGCATGGCTTAGTGGTTAGGGTGTCAGACTCATGATTGTAAGATTGTGGTTTCAATTTCTGGACCAGGTGATGTGTTGTGTTCTTGAGCAAAACACTTCATTTCACACTGCTCCAATCCACTCAGCTGGTCAAAATGAATAATCCTCTGGCAGACTGGCGTCCCATCCAGGGAGAATTATATACACCAGAGAAACCATGAAACTGGCCCCATGCCCCTTACAGATTGATGTATACTAACCATATATATATGTTGTGTGTTGAATATTTTAGTACTATATACGCTTACAATTTGACAAATGGTAGCAGACCGAAACTTCAAAGTCACTGTAACCCTTCTTCTTGTAAAAGTTTAATAAACTTGTACTCTGCTAAATAGTATTGAATAATTCTTCAGTCTAATGTTAAATTAGTTTTATATATAGCCTGACATAAATCCAAACATCAATGTGCATATGTGTGTGTGTGAGTGCATGTGTATGTATATACAGGGATACCTCACAGTACGAATTTAATTAATTCCATGACCGAGCTCATTTTACAATTTACTCGTTTTACAAATCAATTTTCCCCATTGAAATTAATTCAAATATAATTAATCCATTCCAGTCCCCCCCCAACCACCCCAAAATAATTTTTTATGGGTTTTAAAATATAAAAGGTGCAGTTACAAGGAAAATGACAATTATAAAAACATAATAAAAGAGAATGCAAAAGAAATATGTAAACTGGTTTTATTAATTTAATTACTTTAAAGATGGGACGATTTGTGCGCAAGGAAGACAATGGAGCGAGGAGGAGGGGGGTTATTGTTTGGAAGGAGAATCTACTTCCATTAAGATTTCACGAAGAACAATTTCTGACGTTTTCTCTCTAACTTAGCTTAATTTAGGCTTTTTGGACACACTTTCTTCACTTTTCACACTTACAGGTCGTTTCATTAGAAACATATCAAGAGAAGTCTGCTTTTTTCCTGCCTTTCAAAATGTTACGAAAATGCACCAGAACAGTGTCATTAAATAAAGAAGCTGCACGACCTGTAGATACTTTTTCAGGATGATATTTTTCTACAAATTCAGAAACATACTGCTACTTTGCAAACACTAGCCTTTATGCCACTCGTAGAGATAACCTTCTCCGCTACACTGTCCTTTTCCGGGGAACCAATCTCTTCCACCACATCCGAATGCTGCTGCTCCTGAAGCTGCAGGAGTTCATCTGTTCTCAGCTCCTCTGAGTGTTATTCAACGAGATCGTTAATGTCACCATCGTCAACCTCAAGGCCCATGGACTTGCCAAGAGGCACTATCTCCTTGACTACATGTGTCTGAGACTCAAACCCCTCAAAGTCTCTTTCGGATACGCAATCAGGCCAAAGTTTCCTCCATGCAGAATTCAGCGTTCTCCTCATTACACCCTGCCAGGCCATATCGATGGTTTTCAGGCAGTTAACAATGTTGTAGTGCTCCTTCCAAAATTCACAAAGGGTTAGATTTGTATTTTTGGTGACTTCAAAGCACCGATGAAACAGGTGTTTGGTGTACAATTTCTTAAAATTAGAAATCACCTGTTGGTCCATGGGCTGCAAGATAGAAGTGGTGTTGTATGAAAGGTACAGAACTTCTATGAATTTAAATTTGTCCAGGATATCATCTTCGAGATTAGGAGGGTGAGCAAAAGCATTGTCGAGGATGAAAATGGCCTTGAGAGAAAAATGATTCTCAAGAAGGTACTTTTTCACTGCTGGTCCGAAGACAAGTTTAACCCACTCAGTGAAGAATTGCCTGGTGACCCAGGCTTTAATGTTTCTCTTCCACATGACCTGCAGCTTCTCCTTCAGGATTTTGTGTGACTTGAACGCTCATGGGTTTTCAGAATGGTAGACAAGGAGCAGTTTAATCTTCAAGTCTCCACTCGCATTGGCACAAAGGGCGAGAGTTAGCCTATCTTTCATAAGCTTGTGGCCTGGCATTTTCTTCTCCTCTGCAGTTATGTAGGTACTTCTGGGCATTTTTCTTCCAAAAAAGGCCAGTTTCATCAGAATTGAATACCTGTTGTGCGATGTACACCTTGACTGCGATGAGCTGACAGAATTCATGCACAAAATCCTCAGCTGCCTTTGTGTCAGAACTTGTTGCTTCTCCATACCTGACAATGCTATGAACACCAGTCCTCGTCTTGAAATTATCGAACCAGCTGCAACTGGCCTTCAATGCATCTGCTGATGTCTCCTCCATTGATGTTCCAGGGTTCTGCTTCAGGAGATCCCCATACAGCGCTCATGCTTTCTCACAGATGATGGTCTCTGTAATTATATCCCCTGCGAGTTGCTTCTCGTCGATCCACCAGAGAAGCAATTTTTCAATTTCTTCATGGACAGATGTGCATCGCTTGGAGAACCTGAAGGCATCCTTTACTGTTGTTACGGTCTTGATCTTGTCCTTTTTCTTCAGGATGGTGAAGATCGTTGACGTGCTTCGGTCATATTTACGTGCTATGTCCACTACACGCACTCTTCTCGCATGTTTATCAATGATTTCCTTCTTCAATTCTATCGTAATCAGCTTTTTCTTCTTCTCAGCACTGTCCTTTGCACTAACCTTCTTAGGACTCATAGCTAACACATCTAATTATTATAAAATAATAGCATAAAACGTACAAAACTAAAAAAAAACAAAACAACACTGGGTAAAATACAATAGGGATGCTGTCATGAGATAAATACATGAACTGAGCGAGCGGAGGTTGCACTTGTTGGGAGAGCGTGCAAGCTCAGCGTCAACTAGTGGTCGCTTGTATGAAACTCATTCATACTGCGGATTTCCACTCATACTTCAAGACAAAAATTTGCGCAAGCCTCGGCTCGTACAATGGTGCACTCGTACTACGAGGTTCTACTGTACATACATACATACATACACACACTTAGGTTGTTTTCTTCCTGTCTGTTCCAACAAATTTATACACCCAGAATGTATGGTTATGTTTTTAATTTTCAAATATTTCACCAACAGAGGAAGAGCTGGTATCGCACCAATAAAGAGAGCTGGTTTCTAGCCAAGAAACAAGATAGATAGATAGATGGATAGATGGATAGATGGATGGATGGATGGATGGGTGGGTGGGCATGCATATACACATAGCAGGCAGGAATACCAGTGTATATGAATCTTATTTTATGCTGAACTTCATGAATGTTTTATGTATTTTGACAGTACCTGTAACTAATCTTCTGATTAAACATGTTCCTTCTAATTTTATGAATCCTAGTTTCTCAAAATTCGTACTGAGACAGTCAATCACTTAGCCACTTGCTCCAATAATTATTGGTAGAAATCTAAAATTATAGTCTAAATTGAGTACCTGCAGATTTCTCATCAGTTCAGCATAGATATTTTCTTTTTTACTAACCTTTAACATTATGTCAACATCTGCTTGGTGACTGATTTCAACTATTCTGCATAGTTTCTTTACATTGTCTCAGATCATTATGTCTGGTCTGTTGTAGTTAACAGGGACATCCCACCACTACTCTCTCTCTGCAGCAGGCATGGCTGTGTGATTAAGTTCACTTTGAAACCACTTAGTTTTGAGTTCAGTCCTATGGTGCTGTACCTTGGATAAATGCCTTCTATTTTTAGGGAATTTGGTAGGCAGAAGGTGCATGGCATAGTGGTTAGGGTATTCGATCGCAAGATCATAAGTTCGATTCCTGGCTATGCATTGTGTCCTTGAGCAAGACTTTATTTCACGTTGCTCCAGTCCACTCAACTGGCAAAAGTGAGTTGTACCTGTAATTCAAAAGGCCAGCCTTGTCACATTCTGTGTTACATTGAATCTCCCTGAGAACTACATTAAAGGGTACACGTGTCTGTGGAGTGTTCAGTCACTTGCACATTAATTCCACGAGCAGGCTGTTCCGTTGATCTGATCAACTAGAATCCTCGTCGTTATAACCGACAAAGTGTCAGTTTGCTCCCAGAATGCAAAGCACATACTACAAAACATCATTCCTGACCCTGTAACAGTTCTGCCAATCCACTGTCCTCAATCAGAAATTTTTTTTTTTATTTATTGACCTCATTAAACAGGTGGAAGGCAAAGTTGACCTCAGTGGGATTTGAACTCAGATCATGGAGACTCAGACCAAATACTGCTAGCCATTCTGTCCAACACTAATGTCTCTGTCACCTCATTTGTATTAACAGAATAAAGTCTCCCATCAGTATGTTCCCCTTGTCTTCCCCTCTCCCTCTCATGAACTCCCTGCTCACTCACACTGTCCAATCCTCTGTACTACTCCACTTTCAGCCATCTCTTTGTACCCTAAGGGTATGACTTGGCATGTCACCACCACCTTCTATCTCTCTTTCTCTCCTTCTCACTAACTGGGGTAACCATGTATTTCCTCTACTGCAAAACACCTATTTCTGACCTAACATATTTTAACCTCTCATCACCTCACACAATGCCACCTCCCTAAACACTCCCCGTCTCAGTTGAGGGGTCTTGTCTGGTAAAATATTTGGTGACTTCACTGCAGCTGGTGCCTTGTAAAAAGCACTCAGTACACTCTGTAAAGTGGTTGGTGTTAGGAAGGGCATCCAGCCATAGAAACCATGCCAAAGCATACAGCAGAGCTTGGTGCAACTTGCCAGCTCCTGTAAAACTGCCCAACCCATGCCAGCATGAAAAACAAACGTTAAATGATGATGATGACTACTGTGTATTAACAGATCTTCCTTTAAAGGCTGAAAATACACCATACCATGGTCAGACTTAATATTGACACCACAGGTCATTCTTCTTTCTGAAGAATGAAAGTTACCAACATAAAAAAAAAAATCTAAAATAACATTGGAGGTTCACAGATTGTAATAATAGTTGACTAGTATTTATTTTATCAACTCCAGAAGAGCAAACAGCAAAGCTGGCCTCAGTGGGCTTTCAAATTACGACAGAACAGGACATAACTAAATACCACAAGGCATTTTGCCCATCATGCCACCGTTTCTGCCATTCATTGCAATAGCTATTACATATCAGACACACACACACACACACACACACACACACACAAGAGTTCAAAACAAAAGGAAGGCTAGATTTATTTGTAAAGCAGAGCATTAACCTGATTAGAACAGAGCTAAATGTCAAATATCTTTCTTTACAACAAATCGTTAAGAGGTTCAAATCTGTTTATCAATGTAAAATGTATGAACGACTAAGTAAGTCTTAACCCAAATTCTATTTGGAAAGAAAGAAAAGAATAAATCAATCCCATGGATGTGTGTGACGGAAACTGAAAATACGCCTGTTATTTATGCATATACATGTCAGTATCAGTGTACATGTATACATGTGCATGCAGGTGCACATGTATCTGTGTTTATTTACATGTGCACTCACTTATACATAAGTCATGTCATTTGAGCGTTCTTGCTGTTGTTGACATTTTCCCTACCAATGAATCAACCACTCACTTCATACCATCGAAACCATGTAGAATAAGAGATCCCTTACTTGAAAAACTCATAAGGGTTTTAGTGTGAGGAAGGGAATCTGCTGTAAAACTATGCCTTAATAATATATTCTAACCCATGCTGGCCTGGAAAAAGACATAAAAACAAATGATCAGTGTGTGTGTGTGCGCATACATAGGTGTTCCTTATCTTCACAAAGCGGTGCTGTTTGTTTGCCATTTCCAGTGAAAATATCCAGACTTGGGGAAAATATTACTTTACTTGGAAAGAAGTGATTGCCGGCAATAGGAATAGCAGACAACCATTGATAATCTGCCTCAATAAATCCTGTCTGACCCACGCAAGCATAGGGGAGTATACATTAAAATGTTGATGGTGATAGATAGATAGATAGAGGGGGAGAGAGAGAGAGGAATACATTTGTTGTCACCACACTGACAATCTTAAATTGATAGAAACCACAATCAAATAACCCTCAAATCACAGCTTACTGTCATTAAAAGACAAATTGGATGATATACTCCAAGATACTCTACATCAGGAAAAAAAACATGGTTGGGGCCCTGCCTTGAAGGGTTTAATTGAGGAAAAGTGATATTTGTTTTAAAGGTAGATATTTTTTTTAAAGGTAAATAATAAAAAAAAAACATTGCAACTGTTATTTTACAGTTAGGGAAGCACTGTATGCACAATTATCATTCTAATGAACAATTCTAGGGGTTTCCTAGGTAAATATGAACTTGGAATAAAACGAAAAACTCAACCAAACTAAGAATAACACTGCATTATAGGCAAAACATATAGTGTCCTTTAATAGGAACAAACATGCACCATAAACAGAACAAAGGTGTACTACAGGTAAAACAAAAGGTGTAACATAGGCAGAACAAAGCTATAGTATTAAAAACACAAAGCTGTAATAATGACCTAAGGCATTGGTTCTCAACCAGGGTCAATATGGCCCTTTGGGATCCATATAAGATTTTGTTGTTAGAATTTAGCAATAAATTGGTTATACACAAAATATTTTAATTTTTTTATATAATTTCTAATAATATTTAATTATAAAAATATAAGATTTTTTTAAAAAATACAACAAATGGTTACAAGGGTCCACCTAAGTTAAACAAGATTCAAAGGGGTCAATAGGTTAAAAAAATGGTTGAAAACCACTGATCTAAAGCAATACTATTATTTAGTTTGGCAAAACCTGTTACCAAGTTTTCACCTTAGCCATTCCCATATTATCCTATTTTATTTCATCAACACCAGGGAAAATAAAGTAGATCCCAGATAAACTAGAACACAAAGGAGACAGATGAAACTGGAAAAAAAAAACCCAGCAAAAATCTAAGGCATCTAATTTTTCAGTATGCTATATCCATCAACAAATCTTCCCTCACTTTTATAAACCACTAACATCTGCTATTGTGAAAATGGTATAACTTTTTAATAGAAAATGGTATGAAAAAATAGCAATTAGTGTCACCAACATATGTAGAATTGTATATTGACTCCAAAGCCACAGGTGAAGAATATCAATTTATTGGAGAAACTGGCAAAATAGAATTGTTTGAATGGTAAAGAGCTAAAGGGAAGAACCTCTATATCTGTTTTGTGGATTTGGAGAAGGCATTTGATAGAGTTCCAAGAAGGTGACGGAGTGGGCGATGAGGAAGAGAGGTATACCAGAGGCAATGGTTAGGGCAGTGATGAGTCTATATGAAG
>JAOPUL010642694.1:0-10561 GCA_027564515.1 Octopus rubescens | reverse complement strand
ATACTTTATTTGTGAATTAGGGCTACCATTCGTTTCTTTTTGAGTAGGACTCAACATTCATCGGGTTTGTCACATAGAAAATCTGGTGATCGTCTCCAATTTGTGGACAGATCACGGACAAAATCTCACGAGAGTGTTCAATAAATAAAGGTCTAAGAGAACAACTCTTTGTAATTTACTATTTTGGGTTTTGTTTTGGAGATTATTTTCCTTGAATTAAAAATTGGAATTATGCATGTATTTTGTTTACTATGGGTATTATACTTAAAAGCATGCATTTACTTATATATGCATCTGGTCGCCAAGAGTTTGTCATGAGCTTTTGGCGTGCTTATGTTTGACATGTCTGTTTTTATGTGCATTACATATTCATATACGTGTGTCAACATTAAATATTTGTAAGGTTTTAGTATGTTGAAATATAAGTTTTTATATATTATGTAATTATACTTAAATTCATGTATTTACTTCTGTGTACACCTGGTCGCCAAGAGTTTGTCATAAGATTTTGGCGTATGTTTTACAAGTCTATTTTATGTGCATTACATATTCGTATATGTGTTTCAACATTAAATTTGTAAGGTTTTAGGTCGTTGAAATATAAGTTTGTTTATGGATATGTAAAGTTCTTGATGTATGTAGAGCTCGTGTATTAGTGCATTGAGGGAGATCAGCATGAGGACACGTATCTTCTATGTTTGACGTTCGTATGGTGCATATATTTTGTATTTTCGTCCAGAGGAAGAAATGCTTATACGACCTCATAAAATTAGTTAAACATGTTAAATTTAACCATAGATCTTACAACTTTCAACATAAGCTACAAACATGCAATGAACATTTTAAGACATCACCAAGCACATTCATAAAAGCTGACGAAACAAAAAATGCTTATGAGGTAAATAACCACACACATACTAAACTACTTACCGACAACATAACCAAAACATGAAAGAAAACAAACCCTACCACTTATAATTTAATTTATGTAGAGGCAAAAACCTTAGCTACACTGTTTAAAATCATCGAAGACATATTAGAATAACTTACCCCACGAAACTCTATTGTAACTCTGAAAGATCATAAATATATCTTTACGCAAAACACTAGCTGCATTTTAATAAACCACCCAAAAAGTGAAAAGGGAATTATTAGTAAATCCATAGTAGATAATATCATACGACACGTCAGAGCATCCTCAAATCTTACCCAATGGATATATAGCAACGAAACTATTGAATGATTTAAGAAAATAGAAAATAAACCCAATTGCAAATTTATCTAGTTTGGCATCATGGAGTTTTACCCCTCGATTTCCCAAAACTTGCTACAAAAGGTACTTGAATTTAGCAAAACATGTTACCATAACAAATACTGATATAGATGTGATTATGAATGCAAGGAAATCATTACTTTTTTATGACAATTCCTATTGGGCAAAATAGAATGGGGATGAACTATTTGATGTCGCAATGTGGAGCTTTGACGGCGCAGAGATAGCTAACCTTGTTGGCCTATACATTATAGATGTTCTTAGGAAAGAAATAAAAGAGGCCAATATAGGATTATATAGGGGTGATGGCCTGGGAGTGATATACAATAAAAACGGACACAATATGGATAGAATAAGAAACAAATCATGCAAAATATTCAGCCAATTAAAGCTAAGAACTACAGTTAATATCAACTTTAAAGAAACCAATTTTCAAGATATTAGCATGAACCTCAGTACAGGAAAATTTAAACCCTACCGTAAACCAAATGAGAAAACCCCATACATAGATATAGGCTCCAACAACCCACCATCAATCATTAAGCAAGTAGTTAATAACATTAGCAGGCGCATTTACAATCTACCCGCCAATAAAGTCACTTTTGATAAGGCCACCCCATACTAGAACGCTGCATTAGAAAAGTACGGATTCAAGAATAATATAAACTACATTGAACCAAATGTAGATAGACTAAAAAGGCGCAGACAAAGAAAAATCCTATGGTTCAACCCTCCTTATAACATGAATGTATATTTCAACATAGCTAGGAAATTCTTAAAACTAATAGACAACTATTTCCCACACTTGCACAAATATCATAAGATCTTTAATAGAAACACTGTTAAGGTTAGCTATAGTTGCCTCACCAATATAGGGTTGATAATACTCAACCACAATAAAAAGAAAACTCCACCAGGAATGCTCCTGAAAGATATTGCAATTGTAGATCCCCAAACCGCTGTTCTCTAAATAATATCTTTCTAGGAAAAGAAATTGTTTACAAGGCCGAAACCACGAACTCCAACGGAATAACAAAGACATACATTAGTATGACGGGTAACTCGTTCAAAGAAAGATATACACAGCCTCTGTCGTCATTCATAGACATAAACAAAAGACATGTGACATCCCTATCCAATATGAAATGGACATTGAAACAAGGTGAAATAAGCAACCCCCAGATTACATGGAGTATTATTGCTAAAGCCAAAAATTACAGGGGACGGGGTACCAAATGTGAGCTTTTGCTTCACTGAAAAAATAAATATCCAAGCAAAGGATAACATCTTAAATATCAGAGACGAAACATTCTTTCTCTGCATACCTAAGCAATATCTTACACTCCGATATTTCAAAGAAGTTCCACCAATTATTTCATCGTTACAACCAAGATAGGCATTTCTCCCTCTAGTCGAAAATACAAAATATATGCACCATATGAATTTTACATATAGAAGATACATGCCATCATTCTGAGCTCCCTCAATGCACAAATACACGATCTCTACACACATCCAGGACATTGCATAATATAAACAAACTTATATTTCAACAACCCAAAACCTTACAAAATTTGATTTTGAGATTCATATATGTAATGTACATGAAATAGACATGTAAAACATACGCACGCTAAAAACTAATGACACACTCTTGGCGACCAGGTGCATATACAAGTAAATACATGCTTTTAAGTGTAATACACAATGTAAAGTACAAAGAAAATATGCATCAGACAAAAAAACATTCATAATTTTAATTTGTAATTCAAAGAAAATAATCTCAAAGAAAATAATCTCAAAAAAAAAACAAAAAACAATCAAAATAGTAAATTACAAAGAGTTGTTCCCCTTTGACCCTTATTTATCGAACATTCTCGCGAGTTTTGTCCGTGATCTGTTTTCAAAATGCAGGCGGACACCAGTTTTTCTATGTGACCGGCCCGAAGAATGTTCAATTCTCCTCATCAGGAAACCAATGATAGCCCTAATTCGCAAATAAAGTGTGTATATAATGAGGTTTTCTGGAAATACCTTTCAGGTGTGGATTCCGATTATATTGGAATTTAATGTGAAAAAAAAATGTGGGCGCGTACACACACATACTGGCACATCACATATATATTTACAAACTGAAACTTTTTTTTTCACATTAAATTCCGATGTAATTGTAATCTAAACCATCTGAAAGATATTTGTAGGAAGATTCATTTGAAAACAGCCATTTTCTGTGAGATATGAAGAAGCAAAATCGACTCGTGTCAATTATCCGAAATTCTTCTCTCCTCACCTCGGAAAATTTTTTTTCACAACAAATTCCGGTGTAATCGGAATCTACACCACCTGAAAGGTATTTGCAGACAAAGTCGGACTGGGGGAGGGGGGCTATTTACGTATGTCACTGTATCTTAATAGTGAATCAAGCTTCACTCACATTAAGTATATTTATTTGAAGTAAGTGTTAAATTTGAAAGATTCACATATACAAAAAAAAAACAGGGGAGAAGAGAGATAAGAAAGGAAAAGAAGGGGGGGGTGCAAAGCAGCGTGAGACGAAGGGGAGAGGCGATGGACCACATATCCCAGAACAAGTGGGGTGCCCAGCCGCAACCCGAGGTTTTGACCGCGATGGCGTTGCCGCGGAGAATAGCCAGCGATATTCGCTGCAGTAGCCACTCCACCGCGCGGAGCTCATTACCCCCAGCGCTTACCGTCCCCGCGGTCGCGACCTGCTGGCTCAAGTTGAGACGAGAAGCCAGCCGCTTCTTGTATGTTAGCACCTACTTTATTGTTTGCTTATTAGGCAGCAGGCGACCCTGCGTAATCCCCCCTCCTAATCATTCATTTGAGGACAACAATACAAGATTACTGTGATTTGATTTACGTGTCTATATTTGTCTTTATGTGTGTATATGTATGTGTGTGTATATTTATATACTAGAAAGTGTGCAATACGTTACTTATTGTGTGTGTAACAAACGTCTTCATTGCATCAGACGAAACATAGTTTGTTTACGATGACTTCATTGAAATGAGAGAGAAATCACAGTCGGTCTTCCTTAAATATATTTATAATATATTATTATAATACAGGGTAATAACCTTGTATTTTTATTATCATAGTATCAGTGTCGAAGAGAGAAAGTCGATGAAGAGAGGGTAACAGGCTAGACGAGGGTGGGTAGAATGTAGTATTAAAAAAAAGAGTGATAAAGACGGAGAAAAAAGAATTGAGGAAGGAGGTGGCTTTTTTTTTCTCTCGTTTGTTTTTGTTTTTGTTTTTAAACATTGCCACGTTTGTATTTTTCTACTTTGTGAATGTACTTAGAGTAATCATCATTCATATTATGGTAGCTCATACAGGACGTAATACATCAGTGTTGAAAAGTGCAGATTTCAATTGCAAAAATGACAGGATGGTTTAAAAATCAAGTTTGAGTGAAATGTGTCAGAAATATATGAGATGACAGAACAAGAAAGAGAAGGAGAGAGAGGGGGAAGAGGGAGAGACAGACAGACAGACAGACAGAGAGAGACAGAGAGAAAGGGATAGATAGTTGTGAGTTGTTGTTTAGCCCCGAATTGATTCTGAGAAAACTATGACCAGAAGCGCTCCAGTCATGATTATCCTCTCTTATATATTTCAGGCGTAGTCTATCTAATATTACATTATCCAATGTGGTCATCAATACCATTTTGTTTAGCAAATTATTATGATTTAGGAGAAATTTGGCTGCTATTTCAAGCAAGTCAATTAATACACAGAACAGGCGGCATGGGCAAACATTTTCGTGAAATGGGCCGCATGAGACATGGTTCATCATCAGATGGGCCACACTACTAAAGAAATCCAAGGTAATTTTTCGTTAGGTGTGCCATTCAGAGAGTACCGCGGTCCGCGGGACTCTGAATGGCACGATGCGGCTTGCGGGCCGCAGTTTGCCTATGAATGAGGTTACTTTGTTGATTCTTGTATGAGTTTGGGCAAAAGAGAATATTTATAAAACGGAAGACAGTGAAAGAGAGAGGGGGAAGAGACGAATGCCTTCGGCTCTATGTAGTATATCTAGAGAAAATCAGAATAGTCGTGCTTGTCTCAATATTGTAACCTAATAAAACGGATGTATGATGATACAGTACTTTTATTGCTGATACTGATACAGTGAACTACATCTTGGCAAACTGATCCATTGACAGTTGTTATAACCAGAAACAGAACACTGTTTGATCTTGTACGTAAAATGTGACGCTTGGTCAATATGCCTAGTTACAATACCCTGTGGTGTGAATCAGAAAAAAAACTAGGGGTGATAAAATTAAAATAAATATAAATAAAATATTAGCATCTTAAGGTTATGAGACGTTTTGGCACAGCCGTTTTGGCGCCGCCCATTTGGCGTCACTGATCCGACGTTGATTTATTTAACATCAGACGTTTTAACGTTTCTTTCTCTCCCTCTCTCTCTCTATCTCTCTCTCTCTCCCTCTCTCTCTCCCTCTCTCTTTCCATCTATATATCCATCTGTTTATATGTTTGAGCATCTATTTATCTTTGTATGTGATATATGTGTAATGTCTCTCTCTTTCCCTATCTCTCTCTCTCTCTCTCTCTCACACGCACACACACACACACTCTTTCTATCTGTATGGGTATATTTCTGTACACGCGCGTGTGTGCTTGCCTCCAGTGCCAAAACATACTGTCGCCAAAACAGGTTAAATATCCAGTCAGCTGCGCCAAAATTTAGCGTCCAAACAACCGTGCCCAATCGTCCCATTCCGGCTTTTTAATGACTTCATCTTTTCAGTTACGGAAATGTGATTCTTCAATACTTTAATGGATTATTCTCTTACTTTATTATATCAGGTGTTCAGTAATATACGAGGTGTTCTCCAAAGACGTCGTCTTCCCAGTTTTCTTCTTATTTCACTGCAAACTCACTTTTAGCATCGATAGCAAAACCACCATATCGCCATTCTTTTACATTATCTTCTGTCACTATTTATTTATCTATTTCTTTTGCTACCTCCATCTTCAAATGTCTTAACGATCCATATCTAACCGCAACACCCATGATTCTGAGAGAGCAATTACGTATTCTTCTATAGTGTTATAATAATATACTAAAATCCGAGGCATAGTTATTGCTAGTTGAAAACTATTTTCTTTTTCTCTCATGAACAACTCATTACTAAGAACACCGCGAATTTTACACGTATAAAATTTCGCAAGATGAAATAATTTGATTTTGAAACGTTCTAAAGAACTTGATCTTTCTCGGGAGACTTCTTATGAAAGGATCACACTGTCAACACAAATTAAAACTTTAGTCTCCTGCACGAAATTGTTAAATTAATATAAAGCCATTTAAATAATCTCTGCTTCGACTCACAGTGTACGTATTTCTAATCACATTTTGTAATGCTCATTACATTAGATATATTCACCCTTACTTAGCTCTAGATTAAAACTACGTTGAGGTGAGAAAACCTCGTACCTTAGGATTTTAACAAGATGCAAAATGGCTGAAGGGAGAATGAATTCTTTGGTAGGCTGCGTGTAGAAATAAGTCATGACTCGATCTTATTACTTTAACATTTATTACAGGTCTTAAATGGAATCCAGAACATAAACAGTAGAATAATGTTAGTGAAGCCATCATGCCTTGTCGATCCAGAATAAAGGTAGAGGAAACTGCAACGTCACCCACGTGTAGCACATTTTAAGAGCTGGGTAATGTACATCTGTCTTCTATGAGAGTTAGCGGCAACTGGTGATCTTAAGGGAAATTGCTTTTTGGCGCGCTGACCTAACAGCGCCCTCTTGGCTAAGAATACGCATGCCGAAGAGCCGGTGCGTAAAGGGAAGTAATCTAGTGTTTTTCAACACCCAAGTTCCGATGATAAACAAAGGAAGACTAATCTGAGTGTCTCTTTTGGAACCAGCTATTATGTGACACGTCGTTAACTCGAATATCCTTTCTGTCACATAAAAGTTGAGTCAAGGGAAGCAATTTATCTGCACAATTTGGAATGAAACGCTGATAAAAATTAATTAATCACAAAAAATGACTCAATTGTCGAAGAGAGGTTGGAGGGGTCAGCTCCTGGATTGCTTTTACCATCTCTGGAACTGGACGTATTCCTTCGCTATCAATGACATGTCCCAAGAATTCCAGAGTCCAAGCCAAAAACAAGCTTGGCGGGTTTGACATTGACATTATAAGCAGTCATACACTGAAAGAGGTGTGTCAAGTGTAGTTTGTATGACTCAAGAGTGGGACTAGCAATTAGGAGGTCGTTGACATAGGCGAAAACAGAATCCATTCCACGTGCAACCTCGCCTATGAACCTCTGCAATGAACTCGCTGTATTTATTAATCAAAAAGGCATCGATAAGAATTCAAAACAACCGAACGGAGTAGTGACGACCGTTTTTGGAATGTCTTCCGGGTTCATAGGAATTTGGTAGTATGCCCGCACCAGGTCAATTTTAGAAAACGCTGTGCATCCATGCAAGGCAACTGAAAAATCCTGCAGATGAGGCAGTGGATATCGATCAGGGGTTGTAGCGGCGTTAAGACGTCTATAATCTCCCACGAGACGGAAGTCTGCATCACCCTTTTGAGCCATGTGAAGGAGCGAAGCCCAAGGACTAGTGGATGGTCGGATGAGGCCAAGCTAGAGCATATGATCAAACTCAGCTCGGTCAGCTTTGAGTTTGTCTGGTGCCAAACGACGCGAACGGAAAAATACAGGAGGTCTCTTCGTGTTAATGATATGTCTTATGGAGTGCTTGGGTTCAGCAGGTTTAAAACACAAATCAGTTAACTCCGGAAACGAGGCAAGAAGAGTATGTTACTGGTTTCCAGAAGCAGCCACGAAGAAATACGGACTGACAAGAGCATCCGAGGATTCACGTGCAGAAAATCGGCACCCAGTATGGGGTGAAGCAGATCAGCTATAACAAAAATCCATTTGAAATCTCTCCGGAGTGCCAAATCCAATGATAGTGATATCTGTCCATAAGTGTGGATGGCAGAATGGTTAACCGCACGCAGAGATATATCCGATTGAGTAGGCTTGGCAGAATTGAACTGGAGAATCCAAATGCTAACGGAAGCACCTGTATCGAGCATAAAACGCTTAGAAGAATTACTGTCTTTAACGAAGAATGCACGATACGACGTTGTACGAACGGGGACTTGTGACGTGCTCAAAGTCTCCCGTATGTTTTCCTGAGATGAAAAAGAACACGGCTGTATGCAGTGTCTAGCTTTCTGCTGGAATCGTTTTTGGTACCAACACAATGAATTGTTCGATGAAGATGAACAGCGACGAGGATAAAAAGAACGATTTCTCGAACGAGGTCTGTTGGTGGACCGAATGTTGCATAGGCGGGTGACTTGCCAAGTTAAGTCGGCAATAGTTGCCAGAGTAGCAACATGGAGCGAACTACCTGCGTCCACCATGATAGTGAGGAAGATTGGTGTGACTCATTTTACGAGGGAGAAAAATGTGGTAGGAAACGAAATTCGACAAAGGATAGAGTCTTCAAACTAGCACAGGAGACGAAGGCAAGGATGAAAATAAACGGAAAATAATACCTGCATACCAGGGATGCGTATTAAAAAATCCTTAGGAATGGAAGAGAGGAGAAGGTAGCGATGGTATAGGAATCCACTGTATCAGACATGTTCTGAAATCTATATTACTAGAGGTTAAGAAGAAGCGATGCGTCGGGTTCACCACTTTAACAAGATGCATGATGGCTGAAGGGAGAATGAATTCTTTGGTAGGCTGCGTGTAGAAATAAGTCATGACTCGATCTTGTTACTTTAACATTTATTACAGGTCTTTAATAGAATCCAGAACATAAACAGTAGAATAATGTTAGTGAAGCCATCATGCCTTGTCGCTCCAGAATAAAGGTGGATGAGACTGCAACAACACCCACATGTAGCACATTTTAAGAGCTGGGTAACATACGTCTGTCTTCTATGAGATGTTAGCGGCAACTGATGGTCTTAAGGGAAATTGCTTTTTGGCGCGCTGTCCTAACAGTGCCCTCTTGACTAAGAATGCGCATGCCCTAGAGCTGGTACCTAAAGGGAAGTAATCTAGTGTTTTTCAACACCCAAGTTCCGATGATAAACAAAGGGAGACTAATCTGAATGTCTCTTTTGGGAAACAGCAATTATGTGACATGTCAACTCGAATATCCTACAGATTTAAAAACCAATGACTACAACTTTTTGTGATGTGAACCAAAATCCGTCCTAGCTGAATTAGTTGCCTAGCTTAAAGTATTTGGTGTCGAAGAAATACCTTTTGTTTGGGAGACAAATTATTCATGTCAAACTTCCTTCCACGACTTTGCCTTTCATTCTTTCGGGGTCGATAAAATAACTACCAGTTGAGCACTGGGGTCGATGTAATCCACTTAGACCCCCCCCCCAAAAAATGCAGGCATTGTGCCACAATTTGAAACCAATATTTTATTCACTGTCAAGTTGTTAACTTCTCGTTCTTGTACTCTGTCTATAATTCTTATTGGCGTCCACTCCAGAAATCGCAATTTGTCAATGAGGTGAACACTGTAAAATAAGTAATTGTAGTTGTTTTGACCTATACCTTGCATGTTTAACCAACATTTCGAAGCTGCCTGTCTTTTGATGCATGCTCCTTGTGTGGTTTTACAGCAGGGTTCACGGTTCTATCCAGCTGCATATTCGAATCAGCGGGTTGTTGTCAGACTGGAAGAATCAGCCAAACCATAAGCGGTGATGCAACGATTGACTGTGCTCCAGCTTGCCGCAGGATACATACAGATGCAGAGGCTAGAGCCTGAACCGTGAACAGTTGGTAGGAAGCACAACAAAGTATGAAATATAGGCCCTATTTCAAACTGATAATAGGCCTGTTTCAGATGTGAAGGGTAGGCACCATAGGCTTACGCAATGTAAGCCCTATTTCATTAAGTATTTTAGTAATTAGTGTTATATAATCTCTTTCTCTAATGCTTCTGTATGTGTGTCTGTGTTTGTCCCCAACCACCGCTTGACAAACGGTGATGGCTTGTTACATCCCCGTAGCATAGCAGTTCGGCAATTGAGTGCGATAGAATAAGTACCAGGCTTTAAAAAAAATAAGTACTGGGGGTCGATTTGTTCGACTAACAAGGCGGTGCACCAGCATGACCGCAGTCTAATGACTGAAACAAGTAAAAAGAATATATATATATATATATATACACACACACACATATATATATATATACATATATAC
>JAOPUL010642539.1:0-10562 GCA_027564515.1 Octopus rubescens | reverse complement strand
CCCAGTGCTGTTTAGGAAAGGCCTGGATCTTGAGGTACGGACGGTCTTCCTGGACCCGGAGGGTAAGTTGGTGGTCCTGGATGTGAGCAATAGTGAAGGTGGTGCTTTCGGACTAATCGCAGTGTACGCCCCAATAGGGTCGGTACGGCCAGATTTCAGACGTTTGGAGATTTTCCTTGGGACGTCTCGCTCTTTAGTTTTAGTGGGCGTGGAACGCTATCTTGGATGCACACCTGGACATGATGGAGTTATCCGATAAGAGATGAGGTGTAAAAGCCTCACAAACCTGCTCAGGTGCTTTCAACTGGCAGACAGGTACCGATTGGATTTCCCGAATGCGCCAACGTGGACATGTGCAAACAGCACCAGATCTTCCAGATCGTATCTAGAAAGAATATTCTGTAGGCCAGTAGACAAAAGTAGCGTACGTTGTCCACATTACAAAATTGTCGGCTACACAGACCACAAATTTGTGATCTGCTCGGTCGGCCTAGATAGTATCCATAGTAAGGACCCCGGGTATTGGAAGTTGAAAGCGTCCTTCCCGGCGCGTCAAGCATTCAGAAACCGGGTGAGCATGTTAGTTCATCGGAGTTTGTCGGGTGCATTATTCAACAACCGATGGTCGGTACTTGAAAAGAGCTTTTAGAGAAGAGGCGGTAGGGTTTAGTAATGAAATAGCTTTAGAGGAATATAGGGTAGAGGGAGACTTATTTAGGGAGCTAGAAGAGGTGCTTGGGAGATGCATAGCGACTGATGTACTGACGGCAAGATTGGCCCTCGATCAATTCTTCAATGCCAAGCACGAAGGTTGCGTTGTCAGAGCTAAAACGCGTGCGTTAAGACATGAGGGGACGAAAGCCGTTCGATGGTCCCGGCTGGCGGAAGTGCGACGGGGCAACATCCACAATTTGGTCTTTGACGGGCCGGGCGCATGCTTCACGAATCCAGGCAGATGTGTACGGAATTACAGCAGCACTTCGCCGAACTGCACGGAGTGCTCTGTGTTGGAGACGGGGTTGGATCTCACCTCCTACCTCGGCGGTATGTTACGCCTCTCGTTCAACGGTCATTGACCGGGAAGGAAAGGCAGTTTTCCTCTGTCTAGTGGCTATGGCTAAGGAGGTAGTGTGGTGGACGAGATTGAAAAGACTGAAGACAGGTACCTTGTCTTCGGCGAAGCCTTCATCGACTTTTTCAAGTTCTACTTGAAAAAGGGTGAGGGTGGAGAGGGAAGTACTTTTGTTAAAAGGTGGGTGAAGGTGGGTGAATATGGCGAGGATGTCTCGTGTGAATGGTCCTACCCTGAATTATCGCGTCTAAACCGGAGGAGTTAAGAAGGAGAGAGGCACAGGCTGAGGTGCACCTGTTGGCCGGGGTAACCAAGCTGTGTGGGGTTCCTCGATTGTCTCTCAAAGGAAATCTCCTCTTTTTGGGGAATTTTATTGTTTAATTTCGTTGTTAATTGTTATTGTTATGTACACGATATTTTATCAGACCCCATTTGTTCCTTGTGTTGAATCATCCCCTATTTGTTTTGTGTTCAGCCCTTGTTGTCAATAAAGAAAACATTATTATTATTATTATTATTATTATTATTATTATTATTATTATTATTATTATTAAGGCGGTGAGCTGGTAGAATCGTTACCGCGCCGGGAAAAATGCTTAGCGGCAATTTCCCCGACATTACGTTCTGAGTTCAAATGCCGCCGGGGACGACTTTGCCTTTCATTCTTCCGGGGTCGATAAAGTGAGTACCAGTTACGGACTGAGGTCGATTAAATCGATTACTCCCCTCCCCCCAACATTTCGGGCATTCGTGCCAAGTATCGAAAGGATTATTATTATTATTATTAGAATCATTGTTGTTGGTGTTGTTGTTGTTATTGCTTTAATACAGAATCGATGTTATTACCGGTAAGATTTTGTGTGTAACGGGTTACTACATGTAATTGGTTACTACCTGTAACGCATTACTAGATGTAACCTTAGGTATCCATATTCTTTCCGTAAGCCTTCAACTGCTTAGAACCCTCCTGATAATGTTTCCTGTCCCCAAGAGGAAAGCTTTCTGTAGGAGTTCCACGGGGCACTATATACATATTTCCTTCAACCATTGTATATATCGTTGCTTACAGTACCCAATGCACCTATTATTATCCGCAGTCCCTGTACTGTTTTCATTCACCAAATTCACAAATCTTCAAACTTTAGTGGGTTGTATTTTTATTTTGTGTTTCTTCCTCTTTTGTTCACGGATCAAACAGGCATGCTATGTCAATCAGTAGGCATATTCGTTCTTTTCTGTATATTAATGTAATATCTGGTCTATTTCTTTCTAGTTTCTTTTCTGTTTGGATATAGAAGTCCCACAATACCTTGCATTTCTCTGACTCCAGCACTCTTTCGAACCGATGGTTATACCATGTGTATCCACCTTTTCTGGCACAGTTTCCAGTGTAGAACTTTCAACAATTTTTTCATGTCTCCATTTCTCAGATTCTTCCTGTGCCAACTTGGGACACTCTGCAAAAATGTGTGCCAAGGTCTCGTTCCAAGTACCACACACTACATTTTTCTGACACATTTTCCCCATATATATTTTCCCCAATTTGTTCGTTTTTATCGCTTGATCTTGTGCTGCTATAAACAGGATCTATGTTTCTTTTTTTTAATTACGCTTTCAATTGCCTCAGTAGCTTTCCAACATTGACGATGTAAGGGTTTCTCCTCAATCTCTCTAGCGTGCTCTCTGAATAACATGCTTTTCTTTTTCTCCTATTCTACATCTCATCATCTATTCCTTATTCACAGCCTTTAGTAGTGTTTTTAATATGTGCTGTGCTCCAAATATTGAAGCATGCTTTTTCAATCCATCTGTATAAACACTTCCACAGCAATTAGGCCTCCTTCACCTTGGTTTCTCTTTAAGTATAGCCGGTTGGTATCAGCTCGAATGATGAGCTTCATGCATTGTTAACAAATTTCTGGTTTTTCTGTCAAGGTTCTGGATGTCGTTTTTGGTCCTGTCTACAATCCCTCTATATCTGATTACTGGTACAGCTCTTGTATTTATTGCTTCGATGACATTCCTTGCATTGAGATTTGATTGTAACACGTTTCTAACTCTCCTTGTATATTCCCTACTGGTAATTTGTTTCATTTCTTCTTGCTTTATTTCATCTACTTCTAGTATCCCCAAGTACTTGTACCACTGTCCTTTCTCGACCGCTTTAAATATTTGGTCATTTTGCATATCAATTCCATGGCTTCCTTTAGATCTTTTACGTTACATTGTCAACGTAGCGAACCTATCAAGCCCCAACTCCATACCTAGATCATTTGAGAAAATGCGAACTGTATGTATAAGGCTTTCAAGCTGTTTCTCATTTTTGTCCTACAAATTTATATCGTCCATAAAACGGAGATGGTTTATTTGCCCATATCCTTTTCCCAAATCGTAAGCTTTCTAATTTTCCGCATTATCAAACTGAACGGTATCATGGCCAACATAAATAGAAATGGGTAAGGGCTATCACTTTGAAATATTCCACGTCTGATTTTCACTTTTCCAGTCTCTGTTTTGCAAAAATTACTTCAGTATCCCAATGTTTCATACTTTCATTTACCATTCTATCCACATTTTCAGACACTCCAAACAACTCATTGTATTGCTTATCCACCCGTGCGTACCCTGTCGTATGATTTTTTATAATGTAACCCTCCCGTCAATCGGCGTTTACAATTTCCAAGTACCATTTTATCAACTAATAATTGGTCTTTTGTTTCATGCCCCCTTTTGCTCTTCTGGAGGTAGATTGTTATTCGCCATGTAGTTGTATAGCTTTTCTGTCAAGACACTGGTCATAAGCTTCCACCTAAGTGGTAAATAGATAATAGGTCGAATATTGAATACTAAGTTACCTTTCAAGGTGTCTTTTTAGCATAGCAGTGTTCGTCCTCTCGTCATCCTGGTACGAACATGACGATGCTGCAGACACGCATCCAGTTGTGAAGCTATCATTTAAGGCAACTGTGTAAAGTTCTTCATCCAGTAGCCTTGATCTGCATCCGGACCAGGTCATTTCCAATTTGCTATTGTCGTTAGCTTCAGTTTCAATGTATATAGATCGATTCTGACGTGCTGTTGTTTTGGCATATTTGCTGTTTGTCTTTCCAGGTGTGTTAGCCATTCTGCACTTGTTGTGTCTCACTGGCTTGTTCCACAGTTTTCCCCAAAATACTTTGCTTTCTTCCACATCTGGAATCCGATCATCATGCTGTTCCCCCTCTATTTCCTCAAATATGCGCTTCATATTTGATTGGAACATTTTATTCTGTTCAAATCCCATGCATCATGTATCATATATTTTCAGTTAGGGCTTTAACGCTGTCAACATTTCTTCATGTACTGTTTGTTTCCACCTTTCTCCTAACCTGTATTGTCCATTCAATTTTCTTGCTATTGCCTCATTTTTGAGCTCTCCTCCCATTATCCTATTCAATTGCCCAATTTCTCTACGTGTGTTTTCCAGGTTCAAGTTTGGTTCTTACTTTACGTTTCCCTTCATTTCCTCTGTCTATCACTTTTATCGTACTACACCAGCAACAACTTTAGCATCAGCTATGATTAGTTGGCTTGTTTGACTGATATTTTCTATTTTAATCATGCCCAGAATGTCATTTACTTTGCCAGGCTGTTCTTACTTTGCCTCTGTCCATATATCTTACATTTGGTTGTACTTCATCATTCCCATTATACACTTTACCTCGCAATATTTCTAGTATTTCCTTCTCTTCGTCATTCAAATCCTGTGCAGAATTTCCTGCCATTTGTCCAACTAGGTAATTACTTCCTCAATATACTCAAGCACATAGGGATTTCCTTCTTTTTTATATTCTTCGTCTTATTATCACTTTCACCTTTTGGTATTTCACTCTCTTTCTGCTCTCTTTTAATTCTTCTCTGAATTTGTTCAGCCTCTAATCCTGTAACCCAGTCGTTGATACGGTTAGACATTGCCTGATCTATCAGTCACTGGGTTCCCTTTTCATCACATAGACTCTTCATTCCTTTCATGAATCCTCTTTTATTTGGCTCACGTCTCAGCTAACATTAAATTACAATTTTGTTTACCTCTTTTTTCCCATTTCATTTTATTTTTATTTTGCACTCTAGAATTCGCTTCTAGCCCAGATCAATGACTCGAAGAGGACCTGAGGGAACTTGATTAGACATTCCTTGCCTGGAGTTTGCGTACCTTGGCTGTTCCCAATTCCGTTACAGTTAACGCAGTGGTGATTAATATTTGATTTTGACATCAGTCATTTAGAGGTAGCAATTGTAAGGTTTTGAAATAACCAGTATTTTTAATCGTGACACCATCACTAGATGGGTAGCTAACAAAGGCTCAGTGATTCCACACCTAACATCATACAAACTGTTTTCAATTCATTCATGCCGCTGCTTAATGCATTTGTATTTGACATTTTCATTCTTGAAGTTTTCTGGTAATGATGTGATATCACCACCGGTGTTTTATTGAGGCACCATCTCTAGAGGGATTGCCGGCCAAGGCCAAAGAGACACACTCTTCCCATGAGACAGACTTAACCCCGCCAGCGCCAACCTGGTATTTCAAGGTCCGGGGGAGTTTACATGTACTACAACTTGTTCAACGTTTACCTGAATCAGTTTAGTGCCTTGACCGTGATGTATTATTATTAATATTGGTTGTGTGTATCTTTACTTGGCAGCGTTGCTGGTAGCACTGTTATAAGCTCTATTGTTCCTTTTATCCGTTATATTTCTTATTATTTTCAGTGTTTTAGGTATATTTGTTTCCTGTGGTCATGGAAGCTGTGTTGTCCTTTGTTCTTCTCTTCTTCTTCTTCTTCTTATTATTATTATTATTATTATTCTTATTATTATTATTATTATTATTATTATTATTATTATTATTATTATTTTATTCCGCTTGTTGCACAGCTTTTATTGCTGGTGGTGTAATACGGGTGCCAACTGTCCATAATCAATGAACTGAGGTGGTACTCCAATTGTCAAGTACTTTTCTGAGTATTCTAGCAGTTTTAAGGAGTGTTGTTTTCTGTAAGTGCCCCACCCTGATGTACCCAATTTTGTTTTTCTTAAATAGGTTTCAATTCTAGCCTCACAGTACCGAGCGCTCCGACCACAACTGGGACGTTATCATGACGTCTTTGTATTCTTTCCGTGTCAGCTTTGTTCACTGTCTGATGATATGCCACACATATTATTATTATGTTTATGAGTTTTTCTTCTTCTTTTAATTTTGTTTCCATTTCTTGCTGAGTGTCTTCCCGACTCCTAGAGCAAAGAAACTCACTCTATACATTGGTAGGCCATTAAACTAAACACACCAGATTGTTCATTTTCAGAATGAACTGAAGTTATGTGAAAAAATGAAACAAGAAAAAACAACGAAAAAGCAAAAACAAAAATGGGGGAAAATGAAAAAAATAAAAAAATTAAAATTAAAATTAAATTAAATTAAAATACATGGGTAGTAATAGTTCTCACATCGACAATGCTCTTCTTAATATGTTTGACGTAACAGTTAAAACAATCTTTTGAACTTTGTGCCAGGGATCATTCTCCTTTTTTTATCATTCCTAGTGCTCCTATAATCACTGGTATTGTCACCGGCTTGAGATGCCACATTTTCTGAATTTCAATGAGCAAATCGTTATATTTTCTGAGCTTGTCAAATTCTTTTGCCGAGATATTATGATCACAAGGAATGCTCAGGTCGATCAATAAACAAATTTTATTGTTTCGGTCTTTCACAACAATATCCGGTTTATTAGCTTTGATGGTTCGGTCTGTATGTACTGGAAAGTCCCACAGAACCGTTAAATTTTCTCCTTCAGTTACAGCCTCAGGGTGTTGATTATACCACTTGTCGGCAGTTTTGATTATATAATGCCGACAGTGTAGATATTGGTCAGCTTTGTTATGTCTTGATTTATACTCCACTGGTGCTAAGACTTTACATCCAGAGATTAGATGGTCCACTGTTTCAATCACATCATTGCAGAATCGGCTTTTTTCTTTGCCATTAATTTCACCTTCTTTGCAACAACAATTGCTTCACTTCCCTCGTGTTGTTCAGCCTGGGTATCATGCATGAAATCAATAGCAAATTGTTTGTTCTCCTTTATGATAGAATGAAGCTTCCTCCGTATCTCGTGATTTTCAACGATCTTTAGCATCCATTCATTCGTTGTTTCAATATATCGTTGTTTGTCCAGTCCAATGGTGGTGGTTAGCAAAGAAACTATAGACACTACCACCACCACCAACAACAACAACAACAACAACAACAACAGCAACAACAACAACAACAACGCCAACAGCCAAAACGGGACCACTGACCTCAGCATGACCCGTGAAAACAGTAACAACACCAACAACGATAATAATAAGAGTAACGAGAGCAGCAACAACAACAACCATAATAGCATACACATCAGTAGCAGTAACGAGAAAACACACGCGAAGGAAAAAAATTCTTTCGCAAGTATTATAAATGCTTAGACCATCCTTTCCTTGCAAGGAAAAACGGAAGCAATAAAAAAAATATCAGAAAGATATTATTCGACCCGGTGTCATGGCTCTCCCAGAACAGGAAAGGATTTCCTCGAAAAAGAGAACTATAATTTATAAATACATTGGTCGCAATACCCTTCTCCAGACGAAATAGAAAAATGTCTAGAAGTGTGGCCTTCCGTAATTTATATCTGCCGTGGAAAGCAATATGGGACCATAATAACTATTTGCTCCAAGGAAGAGGAAGCGCACAGAATGGCTACAGTGACGTGTTCCTCCGACCAGTTTGTGATGCTTCCCTTATACATGGGACATCGTGTGACAAAGGTCAGAGTCTCAGATGTACCAAGCCAGAGTAATGGTCATGATAGAGGAACACGGGGAGATAATAAGCATGAAATCAAGCCCCCAACAAAACAAAACAGGAGTTTCAATGGAGTTCCAGGTTTTGATTGCTCCGGATGAACTCCATGCTATCCCGGATTTTTTCTGTTTCCGAGAATGTGAGCAGTTACGAGTGGCAGTGGAGGGTAGGCAACCCAGATGTTATATCTGTGGCAAAACCGGTCATTTAAAATTGTTTTGCCCCACTGTGGAGAAGTCGAGAAAGGAGTCACACGCTGCTCCAATATTCCCAACACCAAATCTGTTGCTGTCCCAAAAAGGAAAGCAGCGGCAACCACAACGTCAAACTCAGGAACAGAGAGGAAATAAGGCCATCGAAAAGCCTACCGAGTCCTCGGATTTAGAAGGGGCATCGGACGAGACAAAACCACCCAAGTGGATGATTGTCGGGCAACCCCCCAAAAGGAAAAGATGGAGAGTGGGTGATAACACGGATATAACCCCTAAATCCCAAAGGTTCGTGAGCGCGAAACTGAGTAGCCTCAAAAACACTGCAGCCAATCTCGAAACCAAATCTGCAAGCCAACAACCTCAGCAGCAGCAGCAGCAGCAGCAAAAACCACAACAAGAGATAGACTAACTAGGGCAACACTAAGAACTGAAACAGCATTCTCAGCAACGACGAGACACACAACAGGATCAGCAACAGGTAAAACCCAAACAAACAAGAAATACACATCAAATTCAAGAGACGGAACTAATAGAACAACACCTCTCTGAACTACAGGAGGAAAACGAGGAGTTGATGAAAGTCGTAGATGAAAATAAAGACACAATTTTGACAACGGGTGAGGGTCTTGATGTTCCCACCATTGCCAAAACCCCAGAAGGGAGGGTTCTGATAAAACAACTCCCAAAATGTATCGGGGTTTTTTTTGAGGAAACGTTTCCCACGTGATGTGGGAGATTTCAAAAACATTTTAGACAGAAGGGTATTGGAAGGCCCGTTTAAAGGCCCCGAAAAAGGACCAACCTAAGTTGGACATGAATCAGCCTCCCTACTCAAAAACCCAAGGTAAGTGGCTTCTTGCTTTTGTTTTTCCGCTAAATATGGCTGTTTGAAGGGTGGGGTGTGTAAATGTACGTAGCTTGGGGTCAATATGGAAGCAAGATCACTTGCTCAACGACCTCAGGTCATTTTATTTAGATGTGGCCGCAATTAGCGAGACAAGGATTTCTAATGCGCAAGCACTAGCTCCCATTTTCGATGACTATGAGATATTCACATTACGTGGTCTGTCGGGAGCGGGCGGCGAGGTAGCAGTGCTATTCCGAAAATCCTTAGATCTCGAAGTAAGAGCAATCTTCCTGGACCCGAGCGGCAGGTTGGTGGTCCTAGACGTGAATGGCGGCGATGGTGGCGCCTTTAGACTGGTGGCCGTGTATGCCCCAACAGGGACTGGAAGGCCAGATTTCTTCAAGCATCTAGAAACATTCCTGGGAACGTCTCGCACTTTAGTACTAGTGGGGACTGGAATAGTATTTTGGACGCACGGAAGGGCTCTGTGGGGGCTAGTTCATAAAAGAAAGGGGTGCAAAAGCCTCGAAAACCTGCTCAGAAACTTCCAACTGTCTGACAAGTATCGACTGGATTTCCCCGATGTGCCAGTGTGGATATGGAGCGACCACAATGGGTCATCCAGATCGTATTTAGATAGAATATTTGTTAGATTAGCGGATTGCGATAACGTATGTTGTCCAGAATTCAAATTGGTCGGCTACACAGACCATAAATGGCTTTACTTGTGTTTTTTTTTAATTAACTATAACTTGATATTTCTTTCAAAAGTATATTTATAAATATGTTTACGTTTTTACTGGATAGTGAGTCAATTTCATTATTATTTTCCACTATCTTCATTACAAATTATGACTTATTTTAAGTTTTAAATTGCTTCAGATGTCTAATTGATTTTTATTATCCTTATTGATTTTAACTACCCCGGGGTCAGAGTAGACCTGGAAACAAGAGTGGCTAAGGGGTGGGTCTATACTCCTCAAAACCATGGAACTCCAGAACCAGGGTTCCACTGCTGGATGCAGGTATAGCAAGTCAGGTGGGCAAATGGAACTCGTTAGCCTGGTGGATAACCTACCTAGGGGAAGGAAAACTCTAATCAACTTTCGCTACCTTGCGGTCATACACAGCTATGGGAAAGACTTAAGGAGTAAACCCTTGGTTTGTAAGAAGTCTGCTTCCCAACCACGTGGCCAGTAAACCGTATCCGCTGCTTAGTCACCATGTCCTGCAAACTTCCCACGCTTGCTCTTCTCGTCACCTCTTTGTTTCTCACTCTGTCCTGGTAAGAGATGCCCAACATTGAATGTAGACGGCGTCGATGGAACACATCCAGCAACTGAGAGATCTTCGCTGTCTTCTTCCAGGTTTCACAAGCGTAGAGAGCTGTTGGTATAACAATAGTTGAGTATAACAGCAGCTTTATCTTCCTACTAATGGTTTTCGATACATACCATACATACCAGCCATGCATACATACACTTACATACATACATACATACATACATACATACATACATACATACATACATACATACATACATACAT
>JAOPUL010642442.1:0-10562 GCA_027564515.1 Octopus rubescens | reverse complement strand
ATTTATAATTTAACGTTATCCGATGCCTAATGATTAATTACTCTTCGTAATTTTCCCGGCATTATTGACTGTTGTCCATCTGAATATTATCATTAATATTCCCCCACTATATTCTACAGTATAACCTATATATATATATATATAGTGTATTACTAGTATTAGTATTATAATAATAATCATAATAATGAGGAGAATCAAGATTTAACACGTCAATTTATTTTACAGTCACATCCAGTTTCTCCAATTGACTTACATGTGTTTCCATTGCGATGGCTGCATTTTGTTGGATGTGCAACAGAGCTAAGTAGCCATTGCAATTTCTTAAGGGTCTACTCCACTGCCTTTTTGAAACCAATGCATATATTGGTTTGGTTTGGTTTGGTGATGCAAACAGGAAAACAGAAGTCAAAAGATGAGCATATATATATTGTATTAATAAGCAGCTGAAATTACAGAGTGACTCAAGGACCAAAGCTCTCAAACGCTGGGAGTTTTAGTCCTTCAGCCACTTTGTAAGTTCAGCTAATTAGTAATTAGAAGAATGTGTGTGTTCAGTTGCAAGATTCATTAGAATCTAAGTATTTCAATGTGTAGGATGCCAGTAAAGGCCAGGTACTGTGCTTATAATACTCTGAGGCAATTTAAAGTTGTTGTATGCTGTAAGTATGCACATATACACCTATACATCTATCCATATATGAGTATATATAGACAAATGTATAGGCACATGGCTCAGTAGTTAGAGCTTACAATCGTGAGATTGTGAGTTCAATTCCCGGACAGGGCTGTGTCTTGTATTCTTGATCAAGACACTTTATTTAATGTGGTCCAGTTCACTCAGCTGTAGAAATGAGTTGCGACGTCACTGGTGCCAAGCTGTATCAGCCTTTGCCTTTCCCTTGGCCAACATCAGTGGCGTGGAGAGGGGAGACTGGTATGTGACTCCTGGTCTTCCACAAATAACCTTGCCCAGACTTGTACCTAGGAGGGGAGCTTTCTAGGTGCAAACCCATGGTCATTCATGACCAAAGGGGGTCTTTCTCTTTATATATATATATAATATTTAAAACAGTTTGATTCGAGTCCGTAATTACTTGGAGTTTCATAGACCGCTGAACGAGCGTGTCTCCTTCAGATTTACATATACATAGGTACCCGATTTAATACAAACATTAGATCCAACTCAGGAATGGTTCCAAGTGTAGCATTGATTTTGTTTTTTTAAGAAGGAAGGATGCATTAAATAATGTTGTTCCTGATATTCAAAACAAAAAAAAATGGTATATTCACGGCTGAAGTGCTTCTGATCATAAATTATCTCATCTCCTGAATCAGGACAGCCCTGGTGCTATATAGCAACAACAAATACAGTGTGGGGGTGGGGAAGAACCCCAGAGATAAGTAGCAGCCCTTGGGTAATCTTGGAGTTATCTCAAAAAGATTTGCTTTTAAAATGATTAAAGAAATCAACAGCAAACAGCCGACAATTGTGTGTGTGTGGGGGGAGATAAGTCTAATTGTAGAGTTCTTTGAAATTATGATCGTTTTGGATATTAAAACTTAATTAATCATGTTCTTTAAGTTTGCATTTTATATCATCAGTATTGCCACATTTACAAATTGGTTTTCTCATTATTCCATGATTCCTAATGGAATTTTCTGGAAGCTATTCTTAATTTAATGTCATTCATCATTTAGATGGATTCTTGTACAATTTCTTAAATGAAACAAACAAGCGAAAATAAGAAAGAATAAAAGAAACAACAACAATGTGTGGTAGGGTGGTGGTGGTGAAGTTGGCAGTGCATTTGTGTGTGTGTGTATATATATATATGTGTGTGTATATATGGGTATGCATGTATGTTTGTATATGTACAAATATATAGACACACATACATGCAAACATTCATGTGTGTTCCTGTATGTATCTATGTGGGTATGTCTTTATTCATCTGTGTGTATGTGTCATTGCTTCCTACCATTCTTTACCATCATTAAAACTTCAACTAAAGAATAACTTTTCATTTCCTTTTTTTCTTCCATTTTTCTCCCCTGTCCTTGATAAAGAGCCACTGTCCGAAATATTGAGTGTTCTTTTCTTAACAAAGGGTCACTATTCAAAACATTGAGTTTCTGTGATAAATGTCCAAAACATTGAATTCTCTTCTTTCTTTTTACTTATTACAATTATTATTTTTTTTTCTGCCATGATTCTACTTGGATAAAACTTTAACATACTTCTTCTTACTTCTTGCCTCACTTCTCTCTCTTCTCCTCTCTCCACACTCTCTTAGTAACTATTTTTATCTCTGTCGCTCACCTCTTCATAAAATAAAATACCAACTAAGTACTGAGGTTAATATAATCAACTGTTCTGTTCCATAAAATTTCAGACATTGTATCTCACTATGAAATTAATACTATTATTATTGTTGTTGTTATTATTATGGCGGCGAGCTGGCAGAATCGTTAGCATGCCGGGCAAAATGCTTAGCGACATTTCTTCTGACTTTACGTTCTGAGTTCAAATGCTGCTGGGGTCGACTTTGCCTTTCATCCTTTCGGGGTTGATAAAATGAGTACCAGTTGAGTATTGGGTCAAATGAATCGACTATCCCCATCCCCGAAAATTTCAGGCCTTTGTGCCAAGTATAGAAAGGATTATTATTATTAAGGCGGCGAGCTGGCAGAGTCGTTAGTACCCCAGGCAAAATACTTAATGGCATTTAGTCTGTCTCTACATTCTGAGTTCAAATTCCACCAAAATCGACTTTGCCTTTCATCCTTTCAGGGTCGACAAAATACGTACCAGTTGACCATTAGAATTGATATAATTGAATTAACCCTTCCCCCAAAATTGTTTGCCTTGTGCCCAAATTTGAAACAATTATTATCCTCATCATCATTATCATCATCATTATCATCATCCTCATCATAATGTATTCGACTTCCCCCTCCCCTCAAAAACTGCTGGCCCTGTGCCAAAATTTGCAGCCATTATTATTATTTCTAATTGTTATTTTTTTTTCGATTTTTATTTTTTATTTTACAGAAAACAGCATTGAGAAACTGAAAGATGTTGAGATGGATCAACTAAATCCATCGTTAGAAGACAACAGTAATAGCTATAGCTGTAGCAACACCAATGATAAGGGTGAACCAGAAGATGAAGAGGATGGAGATATCGGTGAAGTAGATGAGGAAATGGAAGAAGAAGAAGAAGTAGAAGCAGAAGAAGAGGAAGAAGAAGTAGAAGCAACAATGGAAGAAGAGGAGGAGGAGGAGGAAGTGGAGAGCGAAGAAATAGGTGACGACGAGACACACAGAGTTATCAGCCCGAAACGGATGCTTGTCTCCACTTTGGAGAACAACAACAACAGCAAAAACAACAACAACAATAATAATAATAACAATAAGAATGGTAATAGTATTAAGATGAGGTTTACAACACAATCCCATGATAGGAATTTGATGAGAAGCAACAAAATAAAAACCCCATTGTCCTTACCTGAGCCACACAAACTTTATTTGAAACAGCCCCTACTGCAGCAACAACAACAGCAACACCAGCTGCTGTTGTCGAAATATCACAAATCCCAAGAGATGATTGATTGTTCGAACAACAGGCCAGGCAGTAAAAGTGGTGGCAGGATCACGGCTCCTGGCAGCACAACAGCACGTGGGGTTGGAAGAGGAAGTGGCGCCAATGTCTCCAGCATTGGTATGGGATGTGGACGAGGTCGTGGCATAACGCTGAATATGTTGATGAAGGATGGTGTCATAGAGTCTGGTGGAGGCTGTCTCTCTTTGGAATACTTGGTAAGGAAAAGTTTTCAGTTTTTTTTTCTTTTCTTTTGGAAATTTTATCTTTTACTTGTTTCAGTCATTCTACTACAACCATGCTGGAGCACCACCATTAAGGGCGATAATCGAGATAATCGACCCCAATACCTTTTGTTTTTTGGGGGGTTTTTTTTTAAGCCTGATACTTATTCTATTGGTCTCTCTTGCCGAACTGCTAGTTACGAGTCATAAACTGACCAACACCAGGTTTAAACAATGGCGGGGAACAAAGACACACACACACACATACATATATATGCACACAATGGGCTTCTGTCTGTTTCTCTCTACCTAATTCACTCACAAGGTTTTGGTCAGCCTGGTGCTATATTAGAAGACTAACTCTGGAATTATGTGGTTGGGAATTGAACTTGGTACCTGTTGCATGCTAAGCAAGCCCTCTACCATTTGAGCAAATTCCCCTCGTCATCGTCATCAGCACATCATCATTTATCGTCTGATTTCCATGCTGGCATGGGTTGGACAGTTTGACAAGAGCTGGCTAGGCAGAAGACTGCACCAGGTTTCACTGTCTGTTTTGACAGCGTTTTTACAGATGGATACCCTTCCTAACAGAGTGGACTGAGTGCTTTTTATGTGGCACCAGTACCTTATGTTTGTTTTTTTTAAATATTTAAGTAATTCAACTCTTCTCCCTTCCCCTACCCACTACATTTTCATACCTTGTGAATATTTTAGAAATCACCTTTTATATATATCTTTTACTTTTTACTTGTTTCAGTCATTAGATTGCGGTCATGCTGGGGTACCACCTCGAAGAATTTTTAGTCAAATGAACCGACCCCAGTACTTTTTTTTTAAGCCTGCTACTTATTTTGTCAGTTTCTTTTGCCAAACTGCTAATGTTATGGGGACATAAACACACCAACACCAGTTATCAAGCAGACACACACACACACACACACATATATATATACGACAGGCTTCTTTCAGGTTCCATCTACCAAATCCACTCACAAAGCTTTGGTCGGCCTAAGGCTATAGTAGAAGACACTTGCCCAAGGTGCCATACAGTGGGACTGAACCCAGAACCATGTGATTGGGAAGCTAACTTCTTCCCACACATGCCTATATTTACATAAAATATAAAGCATCGAAGCAAATTATGCTTATTGCTTAGTTTACAATTATTTTATTGAATGATTTTATTGAAAACAATAAACAATTTCAAACTAAACAATAAAGGCAGTTTTCTAACTTCATTCTTTGATATCTTTTTATAATATATACTCTACAGATGGTTTGTGGATTTTCAGATCATTGATGCAATAGCATTTTAAGAGACCTTCCCACCTTTTCAATATTCAGATAGCCACCATCCATGGAAATGATCCATGAGGTAAACACCTGAATTATATACCCCAGTTCACCTACCATATATATCATCATCATCATCCTTTAACATCCACTTTTCCATGCTTGCATGAGTCAGATGGAATTTGTTGAGGCAGATTTTTTACAGCTGGATACCCTTCCTGTTGCCAACTCTCACCTGTTTCCAAGCATAGTAATATTTCCTGATAGCCAGACCTATTTTCCACAGAAGACTGGAATTGGTCAACCTCCATTGTATGACAACGATGCTCTTTTACGACCATCATGTGCTGTCTAGACAAGAGTATACACAAACACATACACACATAATACATATTAATAAATGTATATACACAATGGGTTTCTTTCAGTTTTTGTTTGCCCCATCCACTGAGAAGGCTTTAGTCAGCCTGAGGCTAAAGTGGTAGACACTTGCTCAAGGTGCCATGCAGTGGGACTGAATCTGAAACCACATGATTACCAAACAAGCTTCTTAACCACACAGCCAAGCCTGCACCTAATTAGTTATGAAGTGACAGGCCAGTAAAAAAGCACTCAGCAATTTTGTAATGCACCCACTGCTGATTGAAGTGAGTTAAGTTGTTTTTGTTGCTGTTTAGCCCCAGGTCAATACTGTTCAAGCTATGATTACCTATCTTTAATGGTATTCCAGCCATGACCACCTCATCTTTCTGGTTATAGTTCGTCTTTGAATTATCCAGTTTGCCTGTTTTGTTTTTGTTTTTTTTTTTTTTTTTTTGGAGACAGTTAGCTATGACATAAGAGAGAGAAATTCAGCTGTTACTTCTAGCAAATCAAGTGTTGGCCACAAAAACTCTTTCTCCCATTGGCTTTCTGCAAATTAGGTACCAAGCTGTGGTAACTAGTTGAAACATGGTAGATAGTCTGGGATAGATTGGGAAGGATCTGAAATGATCCAAAGTGACCCCCCCCCCAAGATCCTACAGCACTCCACACTGATTATAATAGGTTATGAAGTACCACAGGGCCTTCTTGGGGTACTATACCACCTTTGACTCCCTTCATATCCCATTCTCTGTTTAGATCCTTAACACAACAATCTTGTAACAGCATCGCCCTTGGTGGTGGTATTATTGTTGCTTAGCCCCAGTCAGCCCTGATTGAGCAGACCTACAATCAAAGACATTCCAACCATGACCATACCATCTTTTTAGGAATATTTTAGAACTACAGTATGTAGTACATCCTTTCCTTATTTAAAATGGTGGTGAGTGAACGATGTGATTTGGTTCAGGCTCTCTCTTTAGCTTGCATCTCCCCTACAACTGTTTCCTGCTTGCCTGCCTGCCTGCCTGCCTATTAGCCAGCCAGCCAATTGGTTGGCCATTTTTTTTTTTATCTCAGTGTGTATTCAGGCATTTATATCTTATATTTATCTTACATAAATATCTCCCCACATCCTGTATTATAATAATAATAATAATAATAATAATAATAAAGCCTCCCCATAACACCTTCTCTTCCAAAATCTTTTTTTAATCTATTTTCTTGTGATATTTTTTAATTTGTTCAACAGTCGACTGACTTGTGTAGGACTATTGTCCCTCTCTTACATCAATATTGCCTCGTGTCTTGTATTTTGAAAATTAAATTGCACGGAAAAATAAAGCCAACCTTCCCTTCACTCACCCATACTATGCAAAAAAATCTTTTTCTCTGTTTTCTCATATTTATTTATTGACTTATTCAACAGTCGAATGTCTTAAACTATCAACTTATGTCTGTCGGCTCTTTTATACAAATATTTCCTCCCATTCTATATTTCTGAAAATTAAACCAAACAAAAAAGCTTTCCTGCAAAAAATACTAATTAATAACCTTTTTATCTATTTTTTAATGATTTTATTGAATTGTTGGAAAGTTGATTGTCTTTAACCATCAACTGACTTATGTCCAATGTGTTGTACCATTCTCTCCTAAATATTTTTTTCAGCTCCTGTATTTTGTATAAAACAAAACTGAACAAAGAGCTTTCCCCACAAAAAAACCCCCAACCTTTCTATCCAGTTTGTAACGATTTTATTGAGCTTTTGGACAGTTGATTATCTTCAACTATCAACTGACTGTGTTATACTGTTCTCTCTCTCTCCTTCTCCCTCTCTCTGATATAAATATTTCTTCATATCCTATTTTTTTTTTTAAACTAAACTGAACAAAAAGCCTTCCCCACAAAAATCCCCAACCTTTTTATCCATTTTCTAATGATTATATTTATTGAATTGTTTGACAGTCGACAAGTCTACTTTCTTTAACTGTCGACTGACTGACTTATGTCCGTCTGTTGTACTGCCGGTTGTCAGATCTAAAATAACCCATTTCAAGTTGGTGTATTTTATCTTGGAGAGAGAGAGAGAGAGAGAGAGAGAAAATAATTAACCAAAACATTAAAAAATACAGCGAATAAAATCTGTTGGCGGGTGGTGAGGGAAAAGTCATTTTTTTAATTCTATTTTATCAACAAAACAATTGACTTTAGTTTTCTGGCAGTAAAATTGCTAACACTGTTTCATCACCTCCACCTATCATCTACCACCTCTTCATATTTTTTTCCTTTTAAAAAAAATTATACCATATTGTTTTGTTTCTGTTGTTTTTTGGGGTTTTTTTTTTCATTTTTAATGGTAAATTATTGTGTTGCTGTTAGATTATTATTATTATTCCCTGGCGTGTTATATAAAAGACATGACTGTGCTTAAGTTTAATCTTTTTTTTTATTAAGGATTATTCATATTTCATTATTTGTCTTGATGAGGTGGTGAAGGTTTTTAAATATAAATAGACTTAAAAAAGCTATTGTTCCAAACTAAATATAAAGGACTTAGAAAATATGAAAAATTTTCAATAAAAAATAGACTAAACTTCAATACATACATATATGTATATAAATAGTATTATATTTAACAGATCTAAAAGTTTTAGTAAAGAGATTATGCTTTCACCCTGTTATAGGGTTATCAGAAACTAATATTTTAATTCTGTAGAAACAGTATAAATCATTTTAAACTGAATCAATTGTAAACCTCTGTGTGTGTTTGTGCATGTATTTTCTGTGTTTGCATGAGTTTGACTAGTGTTCTCCAGCACAGCATCACAGCAATTTTCACAGTCACCTGTCATCTGCTTCATAAGGCTCAGCTTTCATCGCTTCTGCCAATATTTTCTTTGGTCTTCCCTTTGTACAGATTTGTTCTGCCTTTCTTTTGCCCTACTGTTACTCTCCAGATACATCATGGTACATCTCATTCCTCTTCTACCTGGTTAGTTTCTCAGCTCATTTCTGCTCCGTTATTCATGCATACTAGTATTACACACCCAACAATGCATATCTGCATCATTTCTTTCCAACATTTGTGGAACGGTAGCTGTGTGGTTAAGAAGCTTGCTTTCAAATCATATGGTCTTGGGGTTCAGTCCCACTGCACAGCACTTTGGGCAACTATCTTCTACTATAATCCTGGGCTGACCAAAGCCTTGTGAGTGGATTTGTTGCATAGAAACTAAAGAAGCATGTTGTATATATATATACACACACACACACACACACACACATATATATACACACACATATAAGGAGGCTGTGTGTGTGTTTAAACTGAGAATCTGTTGAAGCTAGCCATCAGCGAACCTACCTGCACACAATGTGTCCCTGTCAAATCTCTTTCCCACAACATATCCTCCTAACACCCTGTTCTTCTGCTTGTGTCCACCTACTACATTCTCTCCCCTCCATCTCCCACTCCCCTTTCACAGTCTCACAAACTTACCGACCCACCCACTTATTCTATCCAATCCTTGGGTCCACTTACATACATCTCCCTGTAACTTGAGTGTACCCCCACCATCACATCTCTCTTTCTCTCTCTTCCTCTCTCCAACTGAGGTAGCCATGTATCTCCTCTATATCTGTCCCTCTATTCATACTCTAACTTCTCATCATCTGGCACAAAGCCACCTCCTTCAATACTACTCTTGCCTCAATTGAGGGTCTTGTCTTGCAAGTTATTTGGTAACCTCACAGCTGCTGGTGCCACATAAAAAACACCCAGTCCACACTCTGTAAAGTGGCTTGCATTAGAAAGCACATCCAACAATGGCTTAGCTGGCCGAAACATTGAAGTCACTGTCAACAACATTCTTCTTTAAGAATAAGAAATATAATAAAGATTAAATAAATAAATATATATGTGTGTGTCTGGCTGAGTGGTTAGAGAATTGGATTTGCGATCATGAGGTTGTGAGTTCAATTCCCAGACCAGGTGATGTGTTATGTCCTTGAGCAAGACACTTTATTTCACGTTGCTCCTTCTACCTGGAGTTGCGACCAATTGATAGTATTAGTAATAAGAAAGACCAATGGAAAACATTGTTTCATTGGTCCGATTTGACGAAAGTCGATCGACTGTTGATATGTGTGTGTGTGTGTGTGTGTGTGTGTGTGTATAGGATATATGGAGGGATTACGTCAAGTGACATAAGACAATAAGTATATACTCTGAGTGCTCAATCAGGTATTCTGCTAAAACTCCAGCTCTATCTGCAACTGGAAATGTTATGCTGGCTACCTTATTGAATTCGCTAATAGCAGTTACCCCTTGAATGCATAGATATATATTAAGAAGGAAATGAATAAGCAAATGGCTTGGTGATATTTAACAAGGACATTTAATTTAATTTAAACTGATATAGAAGTAAAAAGTCTCTAATGGCCGTTTCTGAAATATCCGATACCTGGGAGCGTATTGCCGAGTGAAGATTTCACAGGCCAGGTATCCCTTCATCAGAGAGGGGGGAGAGGTTATACAATCAAAGGTATAGTGCAAGGGTGTTAAGAGTCATTATGCTGAAAGATGGAGATGAGCCCTCATTATAATACCAATATTTAGAAATCACTGTTCGATCCGCTATTAATCTATGCTTACATACTTTTTACCCTAGATTAACTTATAAATCCCGTAATTTTAACCCCTTTATCCCCACTGGGAATATATATAAGCTAACACTGCAGATCTGTAAACCCCTTCTAAAAAAAAAATAACCTTTTAACTCTTAATTCTAATCTTAAACATTTTGTTTAGCAATACTGACATCTATTTCTAGTGCTTGCATATCCTACACATCACAAATTCATAGACTCCCTTTTTATCACTCTAACATCCTCTGTATATTTTTTTTTACGACCACTTCATTACTTCCTTACACCCCATTCTTTGACAGCCCTGACCCCGCAGGTCAGGTGCATGCTATCCCTCATATTTTATCACTCTATCATGATGGCCCAGTTGTACACCCCTCCCCCAAACCCCTTACTCTGTTGATAGGACCTCCTCACACATCAGTCTCAG
>JAOPUL010642353.1:0-10562 GCA_027564515.1 Octopus rubescens | reverse complement strand
TCTCGACCTTTGTAGAGGTCGTATTGCACGGGGGCCTAGTCTTGGGTGGATTGTAAACACAATACCAATATCATTTGTATAAGTAAGGAAAAGAAATGTTTATGTCGGATGGACTTAGGGGAAGGTTGTAAGCAATTAGTTTACTCCGAGAATCAGAAGCCATTGCAAAAAAAATCGGCTGACAAAACAAAGACAGCGTGTCTAGTGTTCAATTATCGTGATGAGTTTAAAATATAATGTTTCTTTCTGTTCGTCTGAGAGTAAGGAAGAGAGAAAAAAAGTGAAATGACGGATATGATGATCGATGACGAGGGAGTGAAAGGAGAAGGCGGAGAGAGAAAGGTGGTAGAGAAGGGTTAAATTTGGGGGAGTGGTCAGGTGAATGAAAGGTGTAACAATGAAGAATTAGAGCGTGGGGATAAAAAGAGTGGGTGTTCCAAATAAGAAAAGGCGAATAAGTCAAGTGGAAAAGAGAGAAAGGAAGAAATTGTTAAAAGAAGGAGGTGGGGAGAGATAGAATACTGTACTTAATAATTAGCTATTCACGAAATTAGACCCATCCGCCAAACACCCAGCCATAGAAACTAAAATAAGGCTTTCAGTATAATTGTATTCCTAATTTTGAATGAAGAGAAAGGAGGAAAAAGGAAATATTTAGCCAACCACAGTAAATAACATAAACATACACCCATACACATATACGGGGTGCATTCCAGAATTTTTGAGACTTTTATAGGAGAGGCAGTTGAAACCGTTCTAGATTAATGTAAATTTAGCATATCGTTGTTATACATCTAATAAGCTGACTTGCCAACTTTTGTTATTCCAGATTAAAGAAGACAGCTGAAACAATATTTTGAACACACCCTACAAAACACTACTTGTCACAACTGACTAGTTTTCAGAATGCAATCGGGGCGTGAAGACAATTTGTAAGCTTGGAATGCAATAAAGTTTTGTGTTAAACTGGGCTAAAATATTACAGAATCTTATGAAATGCTTCAGACTCTGATTATGGATTAACTTGTATGAATTGAGCATTTGTTTTTCCCTGGTGCAAGAGGGCAGACAAAGCAAGTCCACTGCAAAGCTGATGATGATCCCTTTTATAAACATCATCTACATCAACGGAGTTCCCTCTGACCAGACAGTCAATAAAGAGTACTCAATTGAGGTGTTGAGGGAGTTCAGGAAGAGATTTCGTCTCAAAAGGACAGAGCACCTGCACCAGAATAATGCACTAGTCTACAATTCCATCTTGGTAACCAACTACTTGACAGAGATGAGCATTGAAACTTGCCCTCCCCCTCCACCTACAGTCCAGACCTTGATCCTTGTGACTTTTGGTTGTTTCCCAAACTGAAGGAGAACCTCAAGGGCAGTCATTTTGAAGATGAAGGAGGTTGTGACAAAGATCTTGGACATCTTCACTTCGGAGGACTTTCAGTGGGCGTTCACAAAGTGGCTAGAGCGTTACACGTACATTGAAGTCAGAGGATCATCCTACTTTGAAGGAGATTAGAGTTTTGTACTTCTTTGAAATTTATGAATGTCTCTCCTGAAAAAGTCTCAAAACTTCTGGAATGCTCTATCTATATACACACACACACACACACACACACACACACACACACACACACACACACACACACACACACACTACGAGAAAAGTACACACATATATACACATTCGTATATAGGCATTCGCATGGAATTAAATGCACTCATAGATACATACCTGCACACACTCACCAGTAATATATACGAAATACACACACACACACACAACACACATCACACACACATACACATCACACAGTCTTTTAAGAGAGCGAGATTCCAATCGTAGCTAGAACGATTTTTTTAGGATAGATCTTCTTAGTTTTGGCTGACCTGGGGTTAAATAACAACAACATTAAAGAATGGCGAGACAAATATCCATCTGACTCAAAATATATAATTGCTAGAGAAGCGGATCATTTTGAAAAGAAGGGATAGAAATAGAGTCTATTTGCTACATTCTCCAATAGAATGATTGCAGAAAATATAGACGGAAAGGATCTAGATAGTGGAATGAGCATATGATTAAATGCTTCCTGGAAAACAATGAACCGATTTTGAGATTCAAAGAATGTCAAAGGAAACAGCAGTTCTGATATTTTGGTGGTTGTTAAAGAAATAATTTCTGATTAACATTGATGTATAGTGAGAAGTTCGGTTTGATTTGTGAAGAATTTAGGAATAATGGGCAGTGGTGGGGAGAAGGATAATGTGTTTGATGAACACTAAGTCCTCCTGGGTCCATTCTGCCAACGATAACAATTTATAAAAGCCATGAGCCAACGAAGGAGCTTCAACGAGGTCATCCGACCTGTTAGAAATAACAGCCAAACTCCTTCAATCACACCTTACTGTCTTGAAAAATGAAAGGTTACTTCGGACAATGTAGTTTTTGATATACAAAAAAGACGGTATGGTCACGGCTGGGGTACTTTTCGTCATAGGTCAGCTCAATGAAGGCTCATCAGGAAAGAGTAGGATTGTCTGAAATGTTCAGAGCAGAGGGAAATATTTTTTTCATTTTCCACATGTATAGAAGCTATCTTTGTATATACTCCTACATTGTGTATCGAATCTGCGGGGCAACACGTCTTGTGTGAATAGGACAATCAAACATTTAAACTGATCTGATAAAAGAGATGTAGAGAGAGAAGAAGGGGGGGAGAAAGACAGCAGGGGGAAGCACGGGTCCCGGGATGGGGATGGTGGTATTGTGCCGCGCCCCGCGGTAATGACCGCGGTGACCGCGGTGACGTTACCACGAAGAATGGCCAGCGACACACGCTGGGTCACCCCGATGCCGGTACACTCATCATTTAAAAAGGTACCGATAGATGAGGAGGAGGGCACCGCATTGAGCCAAGCACCATTATTGGGCTGTGAAGCGGAACGGAGACAGGCGAAGCGGAACGGAGGCAGGCGAAGCGGTGCTGGTCGAGGGAAAAGGAGGATTATTCATTCCAAATATTTTACGATTGTTTTGAGGACATTTAATGAACATAAACACATTTCATGTAACTATTGACAGCTACGAGTACATTAGTATGTGTGTGTGTGTGTGTGTGTGTGTGTGTATGTGTGTGTGTGTGTGTGTGTGTGTGTGGTCAATTGTGTTGGTTGGGCGGAAAAGTTTCACACAGACATGTTTTTAGTAAAGGAAGAAAATGTTGTTGGAAATAGAGACCATAGTTATAAAAATCAGGATTTCGAATGAACAGCAATTAGGGTGGGGTTAGTCAATTAAATCGACCCCAATATATGATTGGTACCGCAGCGAGATTTGAACGTGGAGAACCGGAATATACACGACTGATATTTTGTCCAATATTCTAACGATCCTGTCAATCCGCCGCCCTATACAAATTGTAATAATGTGACAAATATTAGGTGAAAAATGTTCAAACTAGAAATGAAACAGATTTCAAGAGAATGGCTAACGCGTTTGATATACAAAACATGTGTAAAGTATTTTCTAAATTATGAGCTTCCTGGTTGGAGGGTTGAACGTTTGTAGCCAGGAAGCAGAACTACCTATTATTTATAATTGATTCTAAGGCGGCGAGCTGGCAGAATCGTTAGCACGCCGGGAGAAATGATTAGTGGCAATTCTTGCGACTTTATGTTCTGAGTTCAAATGCCACCGGAGTTGACTTTGCCTTTCATCCTTCCGGGGTCGATAAAGTGAGTACCAGTTACGAACTGGGGTTGATTAAATCGACTACCCCCCCCCCCCCAAATTTCAGACCTTCGTGCCAAGTATCGAAAGGATTATTACCATCATCACATAAGACAGTGAGCTGGTAGAATCGTTAGCACGCCAGGCAAAATGCTTAGCAGCATTTTTCCCATATTCAGGTTCTGAGTTCAAATTCAACATTTCCTTACATCTTTTTGGGGTCGATAAAATAAGTACCCACCTCTGAAATTGCTGACCATGTGCCAAAATTTGAAACCATTACTACCATCATCATCATCATCATCATCATCATCAAGGTGGCAAGCTGGCAGAATTGTTAGAACATCTTTCAACTCTTTATATTCTGAGTTCAAATCCTGTCAAAATCAACTTTGCTTTTCATCCTTTCAAAGCCATAAAATATAGTAATACCTGTCAAGTACTTGGGGTAATCAAGTAACACCCTCCCCTTGAATTGCTGGTTTTGTAACCAAAATTAGAAAGACTTACTATTATTATTCAGGTGGCAAGCTGGCAGAGTCATTAGATTCAAACCAAATGTCTAGCAGTATTTTGTCTGATTCATTATGTTCCAAGTTCAAATTCTACTGGAGTCAACTTTGCCTTTCATCCCTCTCCAGGTTCATTAAAATAAAGTACCAGTCAAGTACTGTACTCGATGTAATTGACTTCACCTTCTCTTCAAAATTACTGGCCTTGTGCCAAAATTATTATTATTATTATCATTAAGGCCTTTGTGCCCAGTATAGAAAAGGATTATTATTAAGGTGGCAAGCTGGTAGAATCGTTTCTGTGTAAGTACCAGTTGAGTACTGGGGTTGATTGAATTGACTAACCCCCTCACCGAAAATTTAGGCCTTTGTGCTCAGTATAGAGAGGATTTAAGGTGGCGAGCTGGCAGAATCGTTAGCATGCTGGGAGAAATGCTTAGCAGCAATTCTTCCGACTTTACATTCTGAGTTCAAATGCCGCCGAGGTCGATAAAGTGAGTACCGGTTACGAACTGGGTCGATAAAATTTGACTACTCTCCTCCCCACAAATTTCGTGCCCAGTATAGAAAGGATTATTATTATTAAAAATTCTTTTATATGGCCAATAAGAGTGTTTCAGCAGCAAAGGAAGACTCCCCCCCCCCCCAGCTCAAATATAAGGATAAGTTGAAACTCACTAAAATCCCTACAGCTTAATGTAACATCATGGGGAAAGTTACTGCCTAGATCGATCTGAGTGATGTAAAATGTATCTCGAAGCATCTAAACCAGTGGTTCTCAACCCTTTTTTTGCCCATGGACTCCTTTTATTCTTATTTTACTCTACTGGACCCTCTTAGCCATTCAGTGTTTTTAAAAAATCCCATTATATTTTTATAAGTAAACATTATTAAGAATTGTATATTAAAAATGTGTTAAAATATGTTGTGTATTGTAGAAGTATAAGTATAAAGCATAAACTTTAACAGCAAAATCTTCCATGCCCCTGCCCCCCAGCGTCATATGGACATCGGTTGAGAACCACTAATCTAAATTTGAGTTGAAGAAATTAGAACAATATCCTGTAATCAACTGACACGTTTCTCCAATCCAAATCATTATCCTCATTGTGACTTCATAAGAAAATCCAAATCCTGAACTCAAATGACATTCATGTATCCATTATCTTCCTTTTTTTTTTTATTAATCCTCTCCTTCAAACACTCATACATCAAAATCGATTGGAATGAACATCGTCATCATCTATATAATTTAATACACTAAGGCCAATATGCACTACGGTGTCATGTTATTATTTGAAGGGAAAGGCAAAGAGGGAGAGAAAGGAAGTTTCAACAACATAAGGTAAGAGGAATGTAATATTTATTATGTGGTTATAAAGTTAGTTGAAGGAAGTGATATATATAGAGGGAGAGTTAGAAAGAATGCTTAGCAGAGGGATGTGGTTAAAGAACGGTAAATAGGGAGAGCGAAGCGAACATGACGTGTTGTAGGAGGAATATAATATTTATTACCTGGGGTGCCATGTAAAAAGCACTAGCACCGAGAGTCCGGTGGCATGTTAAAGCACACACTGTAAAGTGGTTGGCGTTAGGAAGGGCATCCAGCCGTAGAAACCAAGCCAAATCAGACTGGTGCCTGGTACAGCACTCCGGCTTGCTAGCTCCGGTCAAACCATCCAACCCATGCCAGCATGGAAAACGGACGTTAAAGGAAAATTATTATGATGGTTAAAAAGTGCAATTATTTATCGTCTACACCAGGCACATGCATCACAACCATATGTGCGGAACATGGTGATCTCATATCAAGATAAACATAAATGAAGAAAATTTTAACTGGGCTCCCCACCTGTGGGGGGGCCCAGTTAGAATTTTCTTCAGGTCAAGTATTCCATCCAGTGAGTTGAACTCTGCTTCTCAATGTTCAATTCAATAAGTACTGCATCAGGGCATTTATTATTACATGTTAGGCATGGCTATGCAGTAAGAAGTTTGCTTCCCAACTGCATGGTTCCAGATTCAGTCCCACTGCGTGGCACCTTAGGCAAGTGTCTTCTATTATAGCCTAGGGCAGACCAAAGCCTTGTGAGTGGATTTGGTAGATGGAAACTGAAAGAAACCAATCGTATGTGTATATATATGTATGTATATGTTGGTGACACATACATAAATTAAAAATACCCATGCTGGTGACACGTTAAAGGCACCTAGTACACTCTCTGGAGTGGTTGGCATTAGGAAGGGCATCCAGCCATGGAAACCAAGCCAAAATAAACAGACTGGAGTCTGGTGCAGCTCCCTAGCTTGCTAGTTTCCAGTCAAACCGTCTAACCCATGCCAGCATTGAAAACAGACGCTAAATGATGATGATGATGATGTTCTATAGTATATCACTGAATCTTTCGACTTTGTACCTCAGTTCTGACAATGATATATGTTTATTTCTTACAATCTCCTTTTCATTCCAATTACAACTTGTACAAGTAGAATGAAAATAAGCTGGAGCCTCCCTTTACCAACACCACCTCCCTAGCAGATGTGAGGGTGTGAAGCAGCAGCTTTATCTGTCTGTCTTTGTTTAGTAAATTAAAGATCTGGGTCAGGCCACTTAACTGGTGATACTACTATTCTAGCTATTCCCAATCGTTGGCAAAAAAACAAGTTTGTAAGGAAAGTAGAACCGGGTTAACCCCTTACCATTCAGATTACTCTCTCAAATGTAATGTTTATTCACAATGATAGTGAGAATTAGAAACTGTTCTTGAATTATCAATACTTTATTCTCCACCCCTGCCACCTCATTAAATTACCAACCTCCCACTGCAGTGATTTCCTTTATATCTTTCTATTTTCATTTTATGACTTCCATTGTTTTCTTATTTCTGTTGTAAATTAAATTCATTTTCATTTTGTCACCCTCATCACTATATTTCACATGTTTTCATCTGAGTAGAGTTACGTTGAGATCATGGGTTGCAGCATAGTGGATGTGAATGGTTTCAGCAAATGAACTTATTGAACCAATGGCGAATTTCACTAGATGCTGAGCAGATGAACAGTCAACAAGCTGTCAACACCCAGGATGAACCAGTTCAGTTTGTGAACTACTGTTATCAACTGTAGTCGTGGCATGTGCAGATGAGATACTTCAGCTAGCAAAGGACCGATGTGACTAAAACCCAGACCAAATGTTCATGCTGTGTCGCTTGATCAGGACATCTGGTGTGGAAAAGATGCGTTGGTTTGGCTGAGCAAGTAGCCTGATCAGATGATGATGATGATAAAAATTACTTTCTAGTAGATGCCAATCAGTCTTGATTCCTCTGTGTAACATCTTGAGCAAGTGTCTTTTACTCTAGTCATAGCTCAACCTATACCATGTGAGTAAAATTGGGTTGAGGGAAAACTGTGTGGAAGCCTATTGAACGGTGCTATCTTAAGACATGGACATACTGGGCAGTTTCCCTCAGGCCCCATAAGTCAAGGGGGCCATTGCTAATCTGTATGCTGTGGTTGTGTATGTAGGGGCTCCAAGTGCATTGCTTTACCCAGGATGCTGTAATATCGTTAAATGGCTTTGCCATCAGTTGGATTGTACTTGTTATTCAAAGGTTCAGTTTTATCATACTATAGCATGCTAATTCTGTCAGTGGAATTGTCGTCTTCGTGTATTGTTCACCTACAGCACATTGATGACACTACAACGAAAGTCTTCTCAATTAAGTGCGAGGTCTCCAGCTGCCTTGCCACTCTTGCCCAACCAACTCGAGACATTGTCCATCCATGGCATTCTTTGCCTGCCTCCTTCATCTACTACCCTCTACTCTTCCTTCCATGATAATGTTTTCCAAACCTCTGCTTCTTCAAATATGGCCATAATAGATGAGCTTTTGTTTTATCACAATGTTCAGGAGTTGTCATCTTTCACTTGTTGTAGCACCCATTCATTTGTCCGATGGTCCTTGTAAGAGACTCATAACATTCTCCTATATACCCACATTTCAAACACATTGATTATGTTCTCTTCAAGAAATTTGTTCAGAGTCCATGCTTCGCAACCATAAATGCCTATTGGCCGAAAGAGCACTTGCACTAACTTCGTTGGGACACTTTTGCTGCTCCAGATGTTAAGCTTTTCTATGGCCGTTTTTGCCACAGCTAACCATGACCTAATTTCTTTCTTACATATGGTAAGGTACACTCTCTGGAGTGGTTGGCATTAGGAAGGGCATCCAGTCATAGAAACCAAGCCAAAACGGACTGGAGTCTGGTGCAGCTTTCTGGCTTGCCAGTCTCCAGTCAAATTGCCTAACCCATGCCAGCATGGAAAGCAGACACTAAATAATGATGGTGTGGCTTCATCAGAGATTTGAGCTACAAATTACTGTGGAATACTCAACTAGAGCTTGGTAGTTCAGTTGACTAAACACTTATAGTTGGAAATTCTGAAACCCATTTAACCTTTCAGTATTCAGATTATTCTGTCAAATGTGATGTTTATTTATTCACATTGTTTTGAATTAGTCATGCATTATCTCATAGCGTCAAGCTTTCAAGGATGTGATTGTTTATTTTTAGAATGACATTTTAGGGTAAGTGTGAGACGCTGGATTTGGCTTGTTTGAGCATAAAACAGAATATTATGATCGGTTTAAATGCTAAAGGGTTAAAGTTAACTTTCAATATTCCATTGTTCTTGGCCTCCCTTTAATATGCAAGGTGTTGATGCTTCTCAGAGCCTGATCCTACTTGTAAAGAAGTTAGGACTACTCCCAAAAGAAATGGCCAACATGAGGTTATTGGGTTCTCCTCAAAGACTTTTTAGCAAATAATTTTCAGAAAACCCCCTTCCGTCACTACCCCTATCTAATTTATCCCATCACCAAAACTCTCAAGACACAAGTCAATGAGGGAATTTCTATGTGTGGTCACTCTGCAAGCTAAAAATTGCCATAAAATCTCCTTCAAAATCATATTTTATCATCTTAGAAAAGTTGGGCACATCCTAAGAACAATGTCACACAAGTCCCTATAATTAACAGAATATGTGACCCTTCTCTCGTAGTACCAGGTGCAAATCAGCAGAAGAAGGAAGGAAGGCTTTAGGTTTCACTTGGAGCAAATTAACAATAACAGATAGTCATATATTTTACAACGCTCTGTTATATCATCATTTCATATAGTTAGGATAGAAATAAATGTCAGTACAATTTTATGGCAGCGTTTTCAAAAGTCAAGCTATAGCTAAATCCTGAACAATGTTTTCAGAACGCAAAAGATTGAGGTTTTAATAATTCTGAATATTTCTGATATTAATTTGTGTTCTCTTTAAGCAAGATAGCTGTCATAGTATAAGAAGACATTTAACTCTTCAGTTAGTGAACTACTGCTATCAACTGTAGTCGTGGTGTGTGCAGATGAGATATTTCAGCTAGCAAAAGACCAATGTGACTAAAACCCAGACCAAATGTTCATGCTGTGTTGCTCGATCAGGACATCTGGTATGGAAGAGATGCATTGGTCTGGCTGGGCAAATAGCTTGATCAAATGATGATGATGATGAAAATTCTGACCCAAAATGTTCTACCTGTTTTATGTGGCTAGATCTGGCTCCTCACACCTACCGTACAATGTCATTCTAAAAGTAAATTCACCACATCATCAAAATCTTGAAGCTATGAGGTAATGCATCATTAATTCAAAACAATGTGAATAAACAAACATAATGTTTAACAGAATAATCTGAACACTGTTGAATATGTAATAGTATAAGAGAGTATTTAAATATCATTCCTTTACATTCTGAGATCAAATCTCACTGAAGTCATCTTTGTTTTTCATCTTTCTGGGATTGATAAAATAAGTATCAGTTGAGTACTGGGGATTGATTGAATCAGTCTCACTAGTCCCCTACATTTCAGGCCTTGTGTCTGTCAAAAATCTACCATTATATAGAATGGTATACCCTCAGAAATGCGGGAAGGTATACTTCCAGAAGGAGGGTAAAGGATATAAGACCAGGCCCTCAAAAAAAGTATACGAGACTGCCAGCTCCCAGTGTCCCTGGGAGCTGGCAGCAGATTTGGAAAGACTGCTAATATTTCCACTCATAAAATCAACAAAAAGACCAGACTTAACTCTATGGAACACAGAATGAAGAGTTGGAATTTTATTAGAGCTGACAGTGCCATAGGAAGAGAACATCGCTAACACAGAGCAATGGAAGGAGAAGAAGTATGAGAGATTAATCGAAGAGTGCAGGGAACAGGGGTGGAATGTTGAGTACTACCACCTGGCAGTGGGAGCTAGAG
>JAOPUL010642099.1:0-10563 GCA_027564515.1 Octopus rubescens | reverse complement strand
TATGTATGTATGTATGTATGTATGTATGTATGTATGTATGTATGTATGTATGTATGTATGTATCCATCCATCCATCCTAGTGAAGGGAGTAGTTAATTATTTCGTAGATATAATGCAAATATTACTTCGTGCACAGAGTTTTGCAAAGAGCTCAGTGAAGTAGAAAAAGTTCAGTTCGAAAGCGATTAATACACACACACATATGGCCGAAGCTCTGTTACAGTGGAGTGAGCTGGGTTTGCCAGTCCCTGTCACACCTGAGGATAGACAGAAGCAGAGAGTATGGGACAATCTGTGCTCAGGCACCACCTTCAACTCTCTCTTCGATCAATCTGATCAATTTTCAAGGTGTCGCCTACTCTTTGCAAGTGCAAAATTCTCGGGGGACTGGATTGATGCCCTGCCTGTGGCCGACATTGGTAGTCTGCTTAGTTTGGATGAGCTCCACATCTCCATTGCACTCAGAATGGGAGCTGACGTATGTGGGGGACAGATGTCGCTGTGGTAGGCCCCTCGACTCCACAGGCCTTCACGGTTTGTCTTGCCGCCTTAATGTTGGTCGTTTCGCTCGTCACACTGAGATAAACCTGATCATTAAGCGGGCCCTGGCTCAGATCAATATCCCCTCAGTTCTGGAGCCAGCGGTGTTATCCAGAAGCGATGGGAAGAGACCAGATGGTCTTACCCTTTGTCCCTGGGTAAGCGGTAGGTGCCTCATCTGGGATCCCACAATCTGTGACGTCTTTGCTCCCTCCCACATCCCGGACGCTGCCGAACGGAACAAAGCCCTAAAGTATCGGGACCTGTCAGTGAACCATTTCTTCCCGCCTGTGGCGTTTGAGACATTTGGAGGGGCTAGGCCGCTGACAACGAAGTTCTTGTCATGGTTGGCGGCTCGCCTAACCGAGGTGTCAGGTGATGTCCGTGAGGGTGCTTGGCTGTTCCAGCGTCTTAGCCTCACCATCGCCCGTGGTAATGCCGCGAGCGTGCTGGCTTGCTTCAGGAGGTTCCATTGAGATCAATTGAGGTACCTGGTGTTGAATTGTTGTTTCTTTTGTTTGTTTTTCTTTCTTTCTTTTTCCTTATTTCTTTACATGTTTATATGTTATATATGAAAACTTATAAATTTAATAAATTGATATATACACAGTGTTGTACAATTTGTAAATAACTTAAACCTGGGTGGAAACATCGACCAAGTCCTTGACATTTATATGCATGCTTGTTGATATTGATAATAATAATAATACTCCGAAGACGATAATGTTGACTGTCATCTGCTGCTTAATAATGATATATAATGACAAATTGTCATGTCGCTATGTGAAACAGGTTTGTTTTCATTACATGACATTTCTCGACTCCAACAACAAGATGTCAGTCTGGCTGTTGTTAGTTATTTGGTTCCATGTGTTTGTCGAGCTGCTTCTTTCACCCCCATCCCCCATAGTCGTCCTTTCTTCTTCTTTCATTCCCTGTTGCTATCTGTTGCTGTCCATTCTTCCTCTCTCCACTACGCCCATCGTTCTGTCCACCCACGCACTTTTCTCATGACTATTACCAACGTTTGTAGTGTTTAAATATCACACCTGATTGAAAAATGGATGTCCGTTCATTGACATATGCGAACACACACACATTGGTTTCATAGCAACGGGTTTCGGAGAAAAGCTTATTGGGTAAAATTTATTTGGTGGACCAAAACAAATATACTCGAAACGGATGTTATTGACTCCCTTTTTTTCTCCGCCAACTTCATAGAATTTGGATTTGTGTTTTGTTTTGTTTTTTTAAGTATTTTTTTTTATAACTTATCCGTAACTGCCATTTGTATGCAAATGTATTGCAGGTTCTGTGCTGTGTCGCAGCTGTAGATGATGTCAGGTCTGAATCATTGTTTTGATAATAACTGAGTTTACTGCCCTTACAATACCATCTTCAGCTTAGTTCCCGCAAATGCCATCTGTGTTGGCTATGTCAAGCAGGATGCCCTAGCAGAAGGAAGTACATTGAAACCAAACTAAAGAATTATGTAGATGATTGACATATCAACATCTGTGATATGTGAAATTCAGAGCTGAAATTTTAAACTTTTTATATAGTTTTTATTATTCAAATGAAATTTACATGAATACAGTTGATTCCTTGGAATCAGTAGAATAGAACAAAAACAAGGAAAAGAAAGGGGGAAAAAAAAAGATTATATAAAAAAAAAGGGGGGACAGGGGGTTATTCAACCGTGCCCCGCGGTAATGACCGTGGTGGTGTTGCCATGGAGAATGGCCAGCGACACTTGCTGCAGTAGCCACTCCATCATGTGGGGCTCATTTCTCCTGTGGGCTGCAGCAATCCCTATTTTGTGGTATGAGGACCAAGAACACTAGACATCTCGACGACTACTGGCACAAATAATGATAATGGCCGACCAAGCGACTGTGATGATGGAAGAATGTTGCAACATAATAGGGGTCCCAGATTTAAACTATAAATTCATACTTTCAGTTATAAAGTGGACTATAACGATAGAGGAATGTTCACAACACAGCAGGGAGCCTCAGTTTTAAACTACACCCTCTCATATCTCAGCTGTGAACTTGGACCATGATGGTGGAGTAAGGCTTAAAAATAGCAGGGGATTCCAGTTTTAAACTCCCCCACCCCTCTTATCTCGGCTGCGAACTGGGCCTATGATGGTGGAAGTGTGTTGTAACATAGTGGGTCCCCAGATTTTAACTTTGTCTTTTTTAAGATCAAGAAGGGCAGCCTTTATAAGGACAAACAGCACACCAAATATTGAGTTACCTTCAAACCAAGGCCTGCTCTAAATGTTTGTAACAGAGTGGACCAGAGTAATGGTACATAACACCTGATAATCTGTTTGTGGTGATATTTAAACTAGGCTATGGATTAAGTAAGCCAAACTGAACAGAAGTATGACGAAGATAACAGTATATAACAATGGCTTAGGTGAAGCATTACACAGTATAAGCATATATTTAGGACACCAAAAGAAAAGGGGCCTCACAGAGTTTTTTTTTCTGTTGTGGGTTTATTTTGGTGCAAATAATAAATTATAACAGTTTCTTAAAAGTGAATTAAAAAACATTGAAATTTTATACTTCTTTCCTATTCTAATGCCCACTTTTCCATGCTTGTATGGGTCAGACAGAGTTTATTGAGGCAGATTTTCTATAGTTTGTCCTTCCTATCACCAACGCTTATTTGTTTCCAACAACGGTAATATTTCCCCTTTGTCAGGCATGTTTTCACTGAACATTGGAAATGAATGACACTGCTTGTATGACAGTGACACTCATTTACAACTATCACACAATGTCAAAACAAGGAGACAAACATACTCACACACACACTAACACATATACACATATATGGAGGCATCTTTCAGTTTCTGTCTACCGAATCCATTCATAAGACTTTGGTCAGCCCAAGGTTATAACAAAAAAAAACAGAACAGCCTGCTCATGAAATTAACATGCAAGTGGCTGAGTACTCCACACAGATACGCATACCCTTCACACCCTCAGGGAGATTCAGCGTGACACAGAATGTGACAAGGCTGGCCAATTGAACTACAGGTACAGCTCATTTTTGCCAGCTGAGTTGACTGGAACAACATGAAATAAAGTGTCTTGCACATGAACACAATGCGCTACTGGAAATCAAACTTATGACCTTACGATTATGAGCTGAATACACTAACCACTAAGCTATGCACCTTCTTTAGAGAGAGATGGGCAGAATGTGCCCATAAATATCCTCTTTACTCTTGTGCTCACAACACACAATGGTTTCAGCCCTCACAAAAAACCTGGTGTATGTATCATCAAGGTGATCTTGATGTTCTTTCTTCATAGTTCAGGTTTCAGCCCCATAGAAAAAAATGCTCTTACACATGCCCTGAAGAAAAATCAGCCTTGTTGACTTTAAAGTAACTAATTTCTAGATGTTTTGAAGCCTGTTACAGACATTCCCTTGCATGTCTGGAAGTTTTTCTTATTGTCACCAATCTACAGGACCCAAGGTACTCGAAGTCACTGACCTCCTCAAGTTATATTCCATCATTAGAACCAATTGACAAGTGGCATTCTTTTCATTGGTCATGTATTCATTCTTCTTTGCATGCTGGGGCACCACCTTGAAGAATTTTAGTCAAACAAATTGACCCCACTACTTATTTTCTTTTTTAAGCCTGGTATTTATTCTAGCAGTCTCTTTTGACACTAAGTTACGGGGATGTAAACACAACACACCAACACCAGTTAAGTGATGGCGGGGGACAAACACAGGCACAAAGACACACACACACACACACAGGCACAAAGACACACACACAGGAACAAAGACACACACACACACACACACACACACACACACATATTTATACATATATATATACAACGGGCTTCTTTCAATTTCTGTCTACCAAATCTACTCATAAGGCTTTGTTCAACCTGAGGCTATAGTAGAAGACTCTTGCCCAAGGTGTCATGCAGTGGGACTGAATCCAGAACCGTGAGGTTAGGAAGCAAACTTCTTACCACACAGCCACCTATTAACAAGTCTTATATGTCACACAGTTGATGGTTTGTGAGGGCAACATCCTCAACATAATCAAGATCAAAGAGGTACAGGCTCTGCTGATGTCTTGAATGCTTCTGCATGATGGTGCAGCCATTATTGCAGATGGTGACCAAGACTTTACCTGAGGATGTTGTCCACAACAATCATAAAGAGAAATAGAGCTAGGGTGTCTCTCTGAAGGATTCTTAAGGTTGTTTCAAACTCTTTAGTTGAACCATCAGGGCTTTGCACAAAGCATGATGTTGCTGGTGGCTTTGACAATCTCATCTGGGATGGTGCCATATTTCAATACGATGTGTAGCATAGCTTTTTTGTTGCCTTGAGAAAATCCACAGAGGCAATGCCTGTATTTCTTCTAACTTTGGTAGAATAGGTCAAAGGTATTGAGATTAAGTTCACAACAGATATTGTGGTGGACCATTTACGTGGTACACTTAATACTATAGATAGGGACCAGATGATCTCTAGAGGTTTCCTGAAATCGCCTGGCACCCTATCCAGGAGCAGCTTTAACTCTCATCTGCGAGATGCCATGAAACTTGAGGTCAGTGTTTGAGATTATATACCTAGCAATAAAACATGAGAAAAAGAATGACTTTTAAAGGAATAAATAATAAATCAGAAACAGATAATTGGCTTGCTTATGTATATTGCCAATATCAAATCATTTCACACACTAAATAAAAACTTTTCTACACAATATTGAGGTGAGTTGGATGTGGTGTGGGATGTGCCTTGGACAACATCATGTCAATGGGTGCTTATCTCTTGTACATATTTTACTGATGCACTGCTTCCATAGGTCTTGTTTAGTTGTATGTTGTTTGGCACTTGAACAACTGGCTGGGCCACTAGGTGCATCCGACATACACCAGTTCACAGCTCGTTATATCAACTCTGTTACTCAATACTTATCTTATTTGACCTCGAAAGGATGAAACAAATATTGACAAAAGTAAGATGAAACAAAAGTAAGATGCTTATTTCTTCTAGATCAGTATTTCTCTACCATTTTTTCTCCTTTGATTCCTATTTTACTCTACTGGACCCTCATAGTCATTTGATGTTTAAAAAATCCTATTATATTTTTATAATTAATATTATTAAGAATTGTATAAAAAAAACTGTTAAAATATTTTGTGTATTTTACAAGTATATAACTAATTTATTGCAGATAAATTTTAACAACAGAATCTTATATGTTCCTCCAGGGGTCATATGGACCCTGGTTGGGAACCACTGATCTAGACTGTGTAGATTCTACCAATCTTATGTTAATGGTTCAAACAGGTTTTGAACTCATGATATTTGGGTGAGCAGTACTGGAGCTTAACCTCTCTCTTTCTACTCCTACACATGTATTACTGCTGTTGTTGTTGTTGTTTAGTCCCAAGTCTGCCCTGATTCAGAAAACCTATTTTAATAATAGTCCATTCCAGTCAAAACCATCTCAACTTTTTATTCATCACATACTATATTGTCAACTCCAGAAAACTGGCACTCTGTCAGTTATGATGACGAGTGTTCCAGATGATCTGATCAATGGAACAGCCTGCTCGTGAAATTAACAGGCAAGTGGCTGAGCAATCCACAGACACATGTACCCTTAATGTAGTTCTCAAGGAGATTCAGTGTTTCACAGGTGGTGACAAGGCTGGCCCTTTTGAATTACAGTATAACAAGCTTTTGCCAGCTGAGTGGACTGGAGCAAAGTGAAATAAAGTGTCTTGCTCAAGGACCTTTTATATTTTACTTGTTTCAGTCATTAGACTGCAGCCATGCTGGAGCACCACCTTGAAGAGTTTTTAGTCAAATGAATCGACACCAGTACTTGTTTTTTTTATTTTTTAAGCCTGATACTTATTCTATTGGTCTCTTTTGTTGATCTACTAAGTTATGAGGACATGAACACAGCAACATCAGTTGTCAAACAGCGGTGGAAGACAAACAAAGACCCCCCACACACACACACACATATATATATATATATATATATATAGGTAATGAATACTAAAAAAAACAACAACAACAGTCAAGAGGACACACATATAGAATGTATTGGATTCATACTCGGATGGAAAAAAAGAAGGAAAAAGAGTACATTTTACGTTTCAAGCATAGCTCTTCTGTGGAAATAGAAGAAGGTCCGGGAACACACATGTGGATTAGATGGCAAGTGTGGAGACAAGAGTGGGCAAAAGTTGGTATTCAAAGTAAGAAGAGCTAGGATGATCAAGGCTTGTAACTGTGTGTGTGTGTGTGTGTGTGTGCGCGCATGTGTATGTGAGTGATGCATGTGTATTTGGACATGACAGTTCAGGGGAAGCTACTGAATATTAAGGTGTGTTTGCGAGTGTGTGTATGTGTAAGAGTGAAAGAGGTCAGAACGGTTGACTGTGTAGTGTGTGTGTCTATGTGAGTGATGTATGCGTGTATGGTAGGTGATGGCTGGGTATTGCTGGATATTAGTTGCATGTGTCTGTGTGAATGATGTTTGCATGTGTGGTCGGCGGCTTTGGGTATTAGGTACGTTTGCATGTGTATGTGTGTATGTGAATTGTCCGTGCGTGGATTGTCGTGTGTGTGTGTTTTTATGTCACTGCATGTGTGTGAAGGATTTTTTTGTGTAAATTAAAGTAGAAAATGAAAAACGGGATTATGAGAAAAGGAATTATGACTAAGTGAGCAAATGAATGAAAACATAGACGTTAGAAATTAAGAATTAGGTGAAAGCATAGACATGAAAATTAAGAATTAGGAGTTAAAATTTAAAACTAAAATTTTTTTTTAAATTTGGAAATTAAAAAAAAATTTTTTTCAATTTAAAGATTAAAGATTTAAAGATTTAAAAATTAAAAATAAAACAAAAAAATATAATATAATATGATAAAATAATATAAGATAGAATGAAATAAAATAAAATAGAATAGAATAATATATACATATACGAAAGGTGTTAGGAAGGACATCCAGCTGTAAAATCCTGCCAAAACAAAACCACAGGAGTCTGGTGCAGGCTCCAGCTTGGCCGGCTCCTGCGGTACCGTCCCACCCATGCTAGCATGGAAAACGGACGTTAAAGGATGATGATGAAAGACTTCTTTCAGTTTCTGTCTCCCAAATCCACTCACAAGGCTTTGGTCAGCCCGAGATTATAGTAGAAGTCACTTGCCCAAGGTGTCACACAGTGGGACTGAACCCAGAACCTTGTGGTTGGAAAGCAAACTTTTTACCACAGAACCACACCTGCACCTATGACTAGAAATTTTAAGATTTTTGTAATGAATAATCAAAAAACATTAAATATATTCTATGCATCTCCTTCCTTGGTTTTCAATTTAAAAATCAAACTTCTAATCCAGCTGAGTTTTCTCCTTATGATCATGAGCCGACTACCCTAATTATTAAGCCATGCGTCTTCAACTCCAGAACTAAGCATGCAGCAGCAGTGTTCAGCGGAATATACAAGATCTAGGCCAGCACTTTGATTATCAACTACAGGGACAGAATCAGAAACTCTGTGATAAGATTACAAGTCAGAAAGCAATCATCTGGAACAAAGGACACAAGGCTTTCATACCGTTCTGCTATTTGACTACTTTGGATTGATAGCTTTTTGTTTTAATTAATCAACTCTCAAAATGATGAAAGGCAAATTTGGCTTTGGCAGAATTTGAACTCAAGCACACACTGTCAGAACAAATGCCTTGTGACATTCTATCCAATGCTCTAATGACTGTCAAATTTGGTTATTCTTGATGAAGGATTTCTTTCGTAATTTATCGGTTTCAAATTTTGGCACAAGGCCTGCAATTTCATTGGTGAGGGTAAGTTGATTACATCGACCCCAGTACTCAACTGGTACTTATTTTATCGACCCCGAAAGGATGAAAGCAAAGTCGACATTGGTGGAATTTGAACTCAGAATGCAGTGACAGACGAAATGCCACTAAGCATTTTGTGTGATGTGCTAACGATTCTGCCAGCTCGTTGCCTTACAAATAATAATAATAATGGTTTCAAATTTTGGCACAAGGCCAGCAAGTTTGGGGCCAGGGATCAAGTTGATTACATCAACACCAGTGCTCAACTGGTACTTATTTTATTGACCCCACGAAAGGATGAAAGGCAAAGTCGACATTGGCGGAATTTGAACTCAGAACTTAAAGATGGATGAAATGCTGCTAAGCATTTTACCCTGCGAGCTAATGATTCTGCCACCTCACCGCCTTACACAACATTATTTAATATTGGTTTCAAATTTTGGTACAAGGCCAGCAAATTCAAGCGAGAGGGCAAGTCAATTACAGCGATCCCAGTGTTCAGCTGGTACTTATCGACCCCAAAAGGATGAAAGGCAAAGTCAACCTCAGCGAAATTTGAACGTGAAGACAGATGAAATACCACTAAGCATTTTGCCCGGTGAGGTAACGATTCTGCCAGCTCACCACCTTACAAATAATAATAATGGTTTCAGATTTTGGCACAAGGCCAGCAAGTTCAGGCGAGGAAGCAAGTCGATTACATCGACCCCCAAAAAGATGAAAGTTAAGGTCAACCGTGGCAGAATTTGAACTCAGAACCTAAAAGACGGACGAAATACTGCTAAGCATTTTGCCTGGTGTGCCAAGATTCAGCCAGCTCACTGCCTTTCTTTGAATTTTGTTGTAATTTGTTCTTAACCTTCATTGAAGTTGTGTTTCTGGTTTCACTAAATCATTCAACTTCTGCTTTCTCCTGTTTGTTTGGTTAAGGTGCTGTGTGTGGGGTTAAAATAAACTTGTTAGAAATTGGTAATGACAAAAAAAAAATGCCCAGTTGATTGTTTTGTAAAATAAATCAACACTGGAATTAATGGTTGACCTTTAATAACACAGACCAAATAAATTTTTGGATAATTTCTTTTTGATCACTCTGAACACCCTGTATTGTACCCCCGTATTTAGCTGGTACTTTATTTCATCAATCTACCAGAGAAAATCAAAAACGCACAATAATTTCTCACTTTTGTGGAGTGGGTTGATTGTAGTTTAGTGCCCAGCAAAGCTATTAAGCTTTGGCTAATTAGTTCTTAACCTGTCAAACTACACTATTCAAATGTCTTCACTTTGTAAACTCACATAGTTGCACTTTGCTTCTTTTGTGATTGGCTTTTTATTTTTTATTCCTTTCTGGTTTTGCTTCTGTTTAAGATGTATAACAGATTTCTGATAAATTCGCCTCATTAACAGTTTGTTATGAGTCACTTTCAACTTCTCAAATCAAATCGATTTTTAAAAAAAAAGTACCTTTTATCTTTTACTTGTTTCAGTCATTAGATTGCGGCCATGCTGGGGCACCGCCTTGAAGAGTTTTTAGTCGAATGAATCGACCCCAGTACTTTTTTTTTTTTAAGCCTGGTACTTATTCTATTGGTCTCTTTTGCTGATTTGCTAAGTTATGAGGACATGAACACAGCAACATCGGTTGTCAAGTGGTGGTGGGAGACAAACAAAGACGCACACACACACATACACATATACGACAGACTTCTTACAGTTTCTGTCTATCAAATCCACTCACAAGGCTTTGGTTAGCCTAAGGCTATAGAAGTCACTTGCTCAAGGTGCCACACAGTGGGACTGACCCCAGAACCGTGTGGTTGGAAAGCATACTTCTTACCACAGAGCCACACTTGCACCTATGACTAGAAATTTTAAGATTTTTGTAATGAATAGCCAAAAAAATGTTAAATATATTCTATGCATCTTCTTCCTTGGTTTTCAATTTAAAAATCAAACTTTTAATCCAGCCAAGTTTTCTCCAGAAATGATTATCTCCCTTACAATAATTGGCCACCAGGGCATGCCATGTATCTAAGGAGGACTTTTTATTATAAACCTTTATGAGGGCGGCGAGCTAGTAGAATCGTTAGCGCGCCGGGAAAAATGTTTAGCGACATTTCTTCCGGCTTTAACGTTC
>JAOPUL010641601.1:0-10564 GCA_027564515.1 Octopus rubescens | reverse complement strand
TCGTGTTGAGTTTGGTCTGGAGAATAATATTCTGTATACATACTGCTTCTATCTGTAATAGATAATTTTTGGCAAACATTTTGCCAATGGCCATATGCTATATATATATATATATATATGCATACACGGGTGTGTATAATTGCGTATAGAAGAATATATTATAAAAGGAATTCCAACTTTTTTTCTAATTTTCACGTTTTATATACAAACTTAAAATAATGTAATATAAAATAATATATTATAATATTAAGTAAAATGATTAGAATGTTAAATGTTCATTCCGATTGAAACAGTACTTCCATGCATTAATCTATGCAATTTTCGGATTCATGTATTAGTGGTGACTATCATGCTTTACAATTCCTAATTATTGATGTTGTTTGTGATGGTGGTAGTAGTTCTAGCTGTGGTAATAACACTTTTAACCCTTAGTATTGTTGGTGGTGGTAGTGTTATTAGCGGTGGTAGCAGTAGAATTAATAATCTAAGTATTGTTTTTATTGTTTATTTAGCTTGGGTTCGAATTTATCAATAACATTCTTTTTTATCTGATTTTTCTGTCGATTTCAATTGGACTTCGTAGTTTGGAGAATGGAAATATGATATATATGTTTTCGACCTCATGTTGTTAGATGGTTACTCAAAGGTATCTGACGGACATCTGGGTCTATAATATGTTGTAGGTACACGCGTGAACATTCTGATAGTGCATTTCCCGTCTGACCTACATATAGTTCGTCATAATTTGGGCATTTGATGCAGTGAATTGAATTTCTGTTTTTACAGTTCATATTTGCGTTTGTGAATATTTTCCCGGTTTTTGTGTTTATACATTAGCCGGTATGTATAAATTGGCATGTGCCACATCGGCTATCATTGCATTTAGATACAGTGAATGACTGATCTTTGTTGCTAAGGTCAAATTTTGCCTTTGTTAATATTTGTTTCAAGTTTTAGGCTGTTTTTACTAAAAGCCATAGCCTGATCTCTGATTATATATTTTAATTCATTACTTTGAGCAATGATTAGTAGGTTTGCTTTGGCAATGTTGAAGATATTCTGGTGACATGGGTTGCGTGTCACTATAAACGGTATGACTTGTTCTTGTTTTCCTCTTCCTTGAGTTATCCTGAGTCGTTTTATTGGAATTTTTATAGCCCGCTGTATGACATATTTTATAAGTAGAGAGGTGTATTTTTGTTTGAGAAAAATTTTCTTAGTTCTGTTAGGCGTTTGTTCCTGATATTTGTGTCTTCAACAACGGTACAAATTCTTCTGGCTAGGCAGTATGGTATGTTGCGTTTTTTATGTGGTGGATGGCACGACTTAAAATTCAGGTATTGATGTGTGCCTGTGTGTTTATAGTATATATCTGTGGTAAAGATGATGTCCTTTTTAATTACCATTATGTTTAGGACTGGTAATTTGGTACTACTCATCTCCTTTGTAAATTGGAGAGATGGGTGTAGGTCGATTAGGAGGATATTGAACTCTTTCAGAGTATTTAGAGATTCTGTCGAGATTATGAAGCAGTCGTCAAGGTATCTCTTCCATGCCTTTTCAATATACCTTCTAAATCCAGTGCCATAGTTTACCTCCACTTCTTGCTAGAGTTGTTGTTCTAAGTATCCCATTACAGAGTTTGCGGAAATTGGAGCAAACCTCGTTCTCATCGCCGTGTCTCCTCTAATTTGGATATAATTCTTTCTATTGAAGACATTGTTTTGAAACCATTATGTACATACATACCCAGTTTCATCCGCTATGACGACTGCTTTACATACATACCCAGTTTCATCCGCTATACCTTGAGGACTGCTTCATAATCTGGACAGAATCTCTAAATACTCTGGAAGAATTCAATATCCTCCTAAACAGCCTACACCCATCTCTCCAATTTACAAAGGAGATGAGTAGTACCAAATTACCATTCCCAGCCATAATGGTAATTAAAAAGGACACCACCATTGCCACAGATATATACTATAAACACACAGACAAACATCAATACATGAATTTTAAGTCGTGAGGTCGAAAATATATATATCATATTTCCATTCTACAAACTACACAGCCCAAGTGAAATCGAGAGAAAAATCAGAGAAAAAATTATTTTATTGATAAATTGGAACCCAAGCTATATAAACAATAAAAATAATACTTAGAGATATTAATTCTACTGCTACGACCGCTAACAACACCAACAACAGCAATACTAAGGGTTAAAAGTTATATTACCACAGCTACTACTACCACCACCATCACAGACAACAACAATAATTATGGTGATGATGATGATGATGATGATGATGATGATGATGATGATGATGATGATGATGATGATGATGATGATGATGATGATGATTGAAATCCAAAATCCCCGCGAAATGTTATTTACGATACTCCTACAAATAAACAAACAATTGCTATTCAGCCAAGATCAAAATACAGGTCACCTGATATGTTCAACAAACCGTGACGCCTAAACCAAACATCAATCAGCTTAAGTAATTCAGTGAAGCTACACACTAACTAGTTAAAATACCGTTCAAAATCTCACAATTTGGAGCATACATAAAATGTATTTAAAACACGTATTTTTTCATCTTACCACAGTCGCAAATTGTAAAGCATGACTGTCACCACTACTACAAGAACCCGAAGATTGCATAGATTAATGCATGAATTACTAGTTCAATGAGAATGAACATTTAACATTCTAATCATGTTACTTTATATTATATTATATTATAGTACATTATTATAAGATTGTAAATAACACCTGAAAACCAGATAAAGTTTTGATTATTTTATTAATATATATATATATATATATCATCGGTTAGTAGCTCATAAATCCCCAAAAGAAGCACAATCTAAGACTTCAGAGCAGTAATATTTACAAGGTTGGTTTCAAACTTATTAGGTTCTAAGCGTTATACGGCTGCGCGTCAAACTCGTTGACTGGAAGCGTATAATCTCTCTACAACTAGAGGTAGGAAAACGTGTTGGTCAGTTAGGCCAATGACCTGATCTCGTGACTGTCTGACTAGCTACCTTGGTGTTTAATAGATCAGGGTTGATCATGAATGATTATATGGAAGCTCCGAGATCAACTGTGACAGTAACTCAAGTGGAGCGAACGACGTAAGCTTTGCTTGTTCAAGAGATCATCAATCCTGAAAAGCTCGCTTAATCTGGGGACCAGTTTAAACTCCCAAAAAGAAATGTGTGTTTGGTGCTTTCATCAGAGAAAATTCGTATTGGTTACATGGAACTCCTCATTGGCCGACTAGGGAAAAGTGATTGTTCATACACTGACCCTTTGAAACGCAAATTGAACCGATTTAAGAGAGGTAACTCCATCTCGCCTAGAATTATTATCAAACGGTAGATTTTCGTTTCGTGACTTTTGGTTTGCAAGCCTAACTGACCAAAACGTTTACCTAGTTCTATTTGTAAATATGTTATGTATCTCCGGCTGACGAGTCTGACGAGTCACCTAACCCGCAAAGAGTCTTATAGGTGCGAAAACAACGACGCTCTCTAGCCGGCCCCGCCAAACAATCTACTAAATGTATATATATATATTCATACATACACAGACACACACACACACACACACACACACACACACACACACCCACACCCACATAACACACACACACACACACACACACACACACACACACACATATATATATCACTATGGTAAGTAAACAATTATACGCACACAGTTTTCTATAATTTATTAAAACCGGAACAGATGTTGAATGATTACATCTTTTTTCGGCATAGTGTCCTTGCCTTTCGATGCACGTCTTCCAGCAGGTCACAGGCTTGCTTATTCCACATGAGAAAAAGGTTTTCGGCTGTTTCCGCCAACATTCATGCACCACATCCTACGCATCTTTGTTCGTAGAAAATTGACGAATACTTAAATGATGTTTGAGCGTTCCAAAGAGGTGATAGATGGAAGGATTCAGATATGATGTGTATGCAAACCATTCCAGCAAATTGAAACCAAATCTTTCAGTGGTTTCGACGGTGTGGGCCGCTGTATGTGGGCATGCATTGTCATGCAACGTTACCAGTTGCTTTGACAACAGATTTCGGGGTTTGATACGAATTACTGGTTTCAGTTTTTTGGTTCCAGTATAGGCCCTTTTGTATCCCCAAAACGTTTAGAATCACTTTAGCTCTAGGAGATTGTGTCTTGATTTATTTTTCGCTGTTGATTCCGGGTGTTTCTACTCCATACTCTTCTTTTGGAATTATTGCATAAAATAATAAATTTCCTGTGGCGATTCTCTCAAAAAAAGCTCCACCTTCATCATTGTATTCACCGAGTAAGCGTTATCAGGTCTCCGCACGATTGTACTTCGCTAAGCTCTCTTCGGACACATCTCGCACACATTTTTACGGAAGCGAGTTTGTCTTCGTATGAAGAACTATGGCTAATTGGCAGGGAAATTTTCACCTCGTCAATTGGCACACGTCATTTTGGCAGAACAATCTCTCGAATTTGTTGAATCTTCATGTATGTGGTGGAGTTTGATGATGTCCTACTGCCGCTTCGTGCTACAAGCTTAGCACGCAATTTTTTAAATTCTCAGTCCGTTCATACGCACTTATACGTGGTATAGCGCTGTCCCGGGTTGCACGGAAAGCCTGCGATGAATTTGAATCCCCGACACACCTTAAGTCCTCAGTAGTCGGATTACATCACTATTTCTTCATTAATGCACACTGCCAAAGGAGCAATCGTGTTTACTCTCTAAAACAAGAAATAAAACTGGAGCGATCACGTTAAAACCTCGGTTACATAACTATGTTTTAACACACGATATATATATATATATATTTATTTATTTATATATATGAGTGTGATTAGGAATGTTGTTACGTGTATGCATAAAACATTGTTCAAATTTTATTTTGCTAAGAGAACTAAATATGTTCCTCACTTAATGTTCACGTTAACAGATGATATTTACTCACATTTTAAACGTTATTTCTTTCAGCATAATACATGGAGGATCGAAAATGTGTTGATACATGTTCTAGTTACATGTTTCATTAAGAGAGTCCTTATGGATATGTCATATGATTGTTTAGAACTGGTACGAGCTAAAATTATTCTTAATTATTATTCTTAAATATTTATAAAATTGAGTTAACAATTAACGTTGAGACATTTAGTTAATTTGTTTGATTTAGGTGTCATCCGAAATTATTACAACTGATAGGGATTGTACGGTGGTCGATTTCATCTACTTATGTGGTGGTATCTGTTTTGTATCTTACTTATAGTGTGTAAAACGTTGCCATTAAGCGATATGGTTTTTGGTTGGGAATATGTTAAGCTTAATGCTGTGTGGCTATGTAAAATATTTTTATTGGGAATACTATTCGGTTTAAGAAGTCTTTATTGATTCATCTGTATGTGGTTGAGTATTATGAAAGGAGACGGACACTCCAGATGAGAATGTTAGCAATAAATTATGTTATATATTTAAACCTAAATGTGCAGAAGCAAAAACGCTTAAAAACACTTACTAGAATGCGTTCAGAGACAAAGAAATCTGCAAATATTCACAGAGTGTGTACGTTGATTATATATATATATATATATATATATATCCCTCTCCACTACCACAAAGGGCTGTGAAGAACTGCTGCTGTAAAACATTAGATTGATGACATTTTGAAGTCTACAGAAAATAGAACTAGCATAGATTTCTGATAATGGAGTGGAGGAGACGAAGACAGGCATTAGCCGATCTACACGGCCATCAATATCATACAACTTTCCCCCAACTGTACCAAAGAAGTACCAAAAAACTCCACTAGAAAATATCATCCCAAATTTAAGAAATACATGGAGAACAATTAGTAAAACTAGAACAATTATCAAAACATAAATTTCGGAATATACCTCCCCGATGAAGTATGGGAATGAGCACAATACTCTGTTACAACAATGCTACGGCCCGCAAGCGAGCAAGGGTAAACACAGGAAAGAATAATACAGCAGAGTATTTACATTATTGCACATAAACAAGTTTTGAAGGAAGAACGATGAAAGAAGCGAATAAGGAATTAGTAATAAAGATGTATTGAAGCATAACCTCTCCAACTCCTCAATTATTGTAACGATCATTGATGTAAAGAAATTACTGTTGTCGTGCTTAAGATAACGGCTATATGGTTCTCATTCATCGAGACAAATATATATATATATATATATATAATATAAATTGCAGTGTTCTTGATTGTATGTTTGATTGATTGAGTGTCGGCAGATTCACTCAGATAGGAATATCCTATTCAAAGCGGGGAGGGGCGATTTTTTTGCCTTTCCCACGCATGAAATTTTACGAAAAACCAGCACAATAAAGATTATTTTTTTCCAAGTAATGTGGCTGGGTTTATTTTCCGAAAATTCCAATCTGAGGCATTGAAAAAAATTAATTTCAATTTTTTGTGCATTAAAAAGCCAAAGATGTTAAACGCTGGCGTACAGCGATCGATATATACGCAGTGAACGTTTCGCATAATAATAATAATAACAGTCGGACGTGTTCTTCGCTGCTCTGATCAGTCAGAAGCTGAAGACACAGAAGTAATATTACAACTGAAAAATAACTTTTAAGAACTGGAAAATCTATCGATTGCCATGAGTATTTAAACGCTCCTTCTAAATACCTTTAAACAATTGATTATCGATAGTTGTCTTTGGACGAACACACAAACGATCATCTTTAACAACTTTAAAGTCGACAATTTTCTGTGAATATTCAAATTGTCTTTTCTCTCTGACTTGTCGAATATGATTATTTAGATTTCTGTGGATGAACAAACAAAAGAACATCTTTAAAATCCTTAATATCTATAATTTTCTGTGAATATTCAACATTTTTTTTTTTTTACTGTGACTTGTCGAATATCTAAACATTCCTTTTTTTCTGCAAGAACATACTTAAATGTCTACGGCTATCTAACTTCAGCAATTTCAAAATGACTGACTCTCTGTGAGTATATAATCATTCATTTACCCTTAACCCTGCTGAACACCCAAACATGTCTCTTTCACACTAGAGGAAAATTTGTATCATATCCAAACTCCCTCCGGGAACGATAAAAATGCAGAAGATAAGCAGCAGTCCATATTTACAAACTGTACAATTAAGAAAACTTTAAAGCACAGCAAAATTGTAAAAAGAATAAGAATAACACAAAGACAAAATTTTCAAGGGTGTATATATATATTCTTTTCTTTCTTCCTATCGGTAATCAAAACTCACAAAGTTATATGGCTCTGTTCAACGTCTTCTACTGCCTTCATTGGTCGCTGTGCTATTAAACATATAGTTGACCTCTGCTGACCCCTTGGGTTTGTGACATCTTGGGTGCGTGATGCACCTTTGTTGAAACCTTTGTCAACATCTGCTGATCTTATTTATAGACTGCTGGAATTTGGTTGGGGTGTGTCCACCAACCTGTGTGTCTTCTTCCTGCTATCCCCCAACCCTCGTGTGTTTAGGTCTATCTCAAGTACAATGCAAAAGTCGAAACTGAAGAACATTTAAAAATACTACACAGTAGTAGGAGCAAAGCTGACAGACTTAACTTAAATCTGCCTGTTCTCGGCAGCAGCTCATAACAACGATGGTAACGGCTACTCTGTTGCCATGGCCGCAAGGAAAGAGACAACGATATTATTGGTGGTAATAAATAAAGACAACTGCTGCTGGAATGGAATGGTAGTGGTAATTGTAACGATAATAATGGTGTAGGAGACAGTCATGGTAGAAATATTAATAAGTGTTTCTACATCAGCCACAGATGGCTCCATACTAATAATATTAATGTAGAAAAGAAAAGCAACAAGAAAAATCAAAACAGTATACCAAATCGATTGTCGCTAAGGGAAGAATCAACCTGGGGTCTAATAGTCATCAACTGGCACAAACCGAATATGGACGTGGGTGGCAACTTGAAAGGGAACTTCCAAAAATCGAGACGCTACAGTTTCACCACCACACATAACACAGAAGGAGAAACGTAAAAGGAGCAAATGGACCCGAGAGGAGTATAAATACGTAATATACGCTTATTATTAAGCATTAAGTATGCCATCTCAAGACAGAAACACCGCAAACAGAATATGGAGATTACGTAATCAAAGCTATTTGAATGGGTAGAAGTTTGGAAATGGTAGGAGGGTATCTTTAGAATTAATAGACTCACATATAATGAAATGAGCGCGATGGAGCAGGCAAAGGATAATGACCTAAATATATGACAGGAAGGAAATGAAGTAACCGATGAAGTGAATAGCGCGCCCCGAGTCTTAATGGAAAGACTGACATCTGACCAAAGCAGGCAAAGGCTTGAAAATCAAAGAGATTCTTTTGAACATGCTAAAGATAGCCAAGAAAGTGATAAAACTACAGTATCTGAAGATCACACAGTTGCTAAAGAACATAGTTTCTCTGAAAGAAATGTATCAGAACATTCTAAATATGCTTCCAGGTGTAACACAAATATGAATGATAGAGAAACACTTCATAAACTTTCAAATACCAGCTAAATTTAAAAAGAAATTAAAATCGGCAACTATGTAACAAATAAATTCATACAAGAATTAAAACCCGATTTTGCGGAGTTAAATGAAATATTTTGCATACATCTGCTAGGGCAATTGAAACCAGATGTATGCGTCCGAAAAATTAAAGGAAACCAAATTTCAGAAAAATATAATTTGGAGAGATAAAATTGAAAGAGAGATTGAATTCATGAGAGCTGAAAAAACATTATTAAATTACCTAAACTGCGGAAATTATGTAAGATCCAGTAAAGGAAAAAAAGGATGAAGAGATCTTATGGATACTCCCCAAGAGAATAACTGATATCAATAAAAGAAACGATGAAGCAAATGGCCCACTCAAAAGCTCAATGACTACCAACATTTAAGAAGAGAAGCAAGTTTTACAAACGAAATAAGCTGTTCACATCCAATGCCAAAAGATTCTACAATTAAATAGTGAAGGAGAAATTAACTGTTAAAGACACCCATCTCATGGATGAAGTTGAACACTTTTGGAAAAATATTTGGAGTGAGGGACGACGTAGAGTGAATATGCAGATTGATTCTACCAACATTTACAAGAACAAGCATGGGAAGACACCACAATAGCAGACCTAAGGGAGACATTCACGATGGCCATAACTGGAAATCCACCGGTAAAGATAGGGTGCCAAATTTTTGTCTCTCATCGCTCCTATGCGAACGGGGAAAGTTAGTTCAGCTGCTCAATTATGACAGACCCAAAGAAAACACCTGACTGGTTAGCAAGTAATACCATACTTACCTACTCCCAAAGAATAATGAAACCAAAGTTCAAAAACACTATCGGCCCATAACCTGTATATTCACAACTTATAACATTCTAACATCTTTCTTTGTTTAGGAAACGATAGTTTACCCATTGAACAAAATGGGTGCCGCCGAGGGCTCATACGAATGCAAACATCAACTCCTAATTAATCGCATGTTCCTTGAGAATTGTCAAAAGTGCAATAATCTCAGTTCCGTATGGATTCATTGCAAAAAGGCTTTCGACGGCAAATTTCTCCTGTGATCTCAACACTTTCCGAAGCATAATGTGTCGTTTTGGAATTCGAATCTCCAAAAATATAACTCTAATGAACTACTAGCTTCAAACAATATTAACATCACCTGTGGCATTTTTCAAGGTGACTCACTTTCACCTCTAATATTCTGCACAGCTCAAATACACTTTACTCAATGTCAGTCTAGGTTCTTCCGTGCCGTTCGGCGAATCGAGCAGAAACAACTCGCCAGTGGTCACGATCAGCGGCAGCATCCTCTCGTCCATGCCAGGTGACGCCGACTGTCAACTGGTCTTTTTGGAACGTTCTTCGCCATGTGGTTTTGGGGCAACCCCGCCTCTATTTGCCGCCCGGTGGGTCCAGCTCATCACTGGTTTTGAGTGTCGTTCGTCGGGCGGTCGCAGAACATGGCCACCCAGACGGCAACAGCGCTCTACGACCATCCTCTCTATTGTCTTTGACTCGGCTCTTCTTAGAATCTTATCGTTTCTTACATGGTCGCACCAGGACACACAAGTGAACTTAAAGAACATGGTATTGGTATAACATTGACAATAAGAAAATAAGCAATCTATTTTATGTGGATGATTTAAAACACTATGGCAAAAACCTTAATGAATTTAATATATATATTTCAGAAAGAGAAGAACGAATATGCTATTTTAAAATTAGGTACATTTACATTTCTTTACATATATATGCATTAAAATAATTTTTTACATGTTTCGGTAAACATTCTTATAATGTATATATATATATAAAGAAATATAAATGTACCTACTTTAAAAATAGCATTTTCGTTCTTCTTTTTCTGGAATATCTACTCACTCGTGTGTTACTTCTACATTTATATGTGTGTGTGTGTGTGTGTGTGTGTGTGTGTGTGTGTGTGTGTGTGTGTGTGTGTGTGTATGTGTGTGTGTGT
>JAOPUL010641343.1:0-10566 GCA_027564515.1 Octopus rubescens | reverse complement strand
CGTCATTGTGGGGGATAACAGTGTATAGGGATTTGATATCTAGGGTGAAGAGGAGGTGGGAGGGTCCAGGTGGGAAGAAGAAAGAATCGAAGAGGCGGAGGGCGTGGTTAGTGTCGTGTATGTGCGAAGGAAGGGCAGCAACTAAAGGAGTGAGAAGGAGGTCAAGGTATTTGGAAATGAGTTCGGTGGGGCAGCTGCAGGCGGAGACGATGGGGCGGCCGGAGTCGCTAGGATTGTGGATTTGGGGGATGAAGTAGATAGTGGATGTGAGAGGAGTTTGGGCGATGAGGTTTGTGGCGGTGGGTGGAGGGCAGAAGAGGAGGCAAGGGCTCGAATGGTGGAGGACACGCGTTGTTGGTAGGAGGGGGTGGGAACAGAGAGGAGGGAGCGGTAAAAGGCGGGGTTCCGAAGCTGTCGGAAGGCTTCTTCTTTGTATAGTTCGGCGCTCCAAACCACTACTGCACCCCCTTTGTCAGCCGGTTTGATGTCATCGCGGCGACGAAGGTCTCGGAGAGCCATCAGTTCCGCGCGGGTGAGGTTGACCCGGCGTGATTATTTTTGAAAATCAAACCGACTGACCAAGTGATTACAGTCGTTCACAAACATGTCCAGGGTGCTGAATTGGTCTGGACGCGGCGTCCAGTTGGATGGGTGGCGATCCAGTTCCGTGAAGCAATCCTGATTGTTTTGACGCTGTGCGGAAGAGTGGAAAAATGCGCGCAGTTTGGTGCGTCGCAAGAACGGGCCAACGTCAGTTCGTGTTCAAAACTCATCACAATGGGATGTGAGGGGTAGAGGAAGCCGCATGGATTGGTTGTCAGAGCGTCGGGCTTACAAACATTAGTGTGTGAGTTCGATTCCTGGAGCCAACTGTGTGTTGTATTCTTGAGCAAGACACTTTTGTTTCAAATTGCTCCAGTTCAACCAGCTGTAGAAATGAGTTACGACGTCATTGGTTCGCAAAGTGTGCGTGTCTTTTTTATTTGGTCGGTCGACTGCGACTTTTGGTTTTTGAGAACATATTCTCAACTCTGAGTCTCGTTTTAAAAAAATATCTTAATGGATAAGCGAGATAAATTTGGAATGTTAACATCGGATGTTTCGTCATTCTTATGAATTCTCAGTACTACCTACCATGGAACGAAATCTGAAGTAGGTTAAATCACTCTCTATGACTATAAGTATATAGGACTGTCCTTGGTATGAAACGTTGGGATATACCAGTAGATGGTGTCTACATCAATATACTTATAGTCGTGGAGAGTGATTGAACATACAACAGGTCTCGCCGCCTAGCAGGTAGCATTGACAAGTCATAAGAATAACGAAATATCCGATGTTTACTACTCCAGAGCGAGGGTGGTGTGAGTCAGCTCGCTTGTTCATTTACATATTTTCTTTTTTAAACACAGGAGTTTAGAATATGTTCTCACAGGCCTAATATCGCAGCCGACCCACGAAGTAAAAAAAACATACACAATTTTAAACGCGCACACGCAAGGTGTATATATATGTAAATATATATAAATATTTGAATGTGCGCGACTATATGCGTGGATATGTATATGTCTGCTTCTAAATGGAAGAATATATTTGTGGGCACATCTGATTTTATGAGTCAGGATGTTTACATATATGTGTATATAAATGTTCCCACTTCATACAAATCCATTCATTATCACTGAATTACTCAAACACATCACATCTAAAACCTCGCATATGCTTAAGGAATTTACATATTAAATATTCCTCTCACGCCTAAATATTTCACATAAAATATGTAGACGCATGCATTTATATATGTATAGGTATATATACTTAGACTTGCATAGATATTGATTCCTGACCATGCCCCTTTTTCCATCGTTCCTCAATAAATAAATAATATCTTCGAGTCAACGAAAGATTATTAAAGTCAATTTAAGTGCTAGACAGTGTAGTGATCTAACTTAAATCATACTCTGATTTCTTAGAAATTCGGTTTCTGAATAATGTGATTCTCTTTTCTCTGTACATTTGAATCTGTTAAGTTATATTAATTTCCTCACTCGAAATTCAGTTCCGTGAAGCTTATCGCAGACTAAACAGAAATAACATATAAACACTAATGTTTAAAAGAAGAAAATAAAACTGGCTTACGAACTCAACTTAGAGATTTTTCTCTAGAAATATATAAAACAAGCAACGCAAATTGCACCTAATTCCATATAATCAATTCTAAATTTGGCACAAGTCCAGCAATTTTGGGAAATGGGTAAAGTTCATTACATCGACCCCAGTGCTCCACTGAGTCTTCTTTTATCGATCGCGGAAGGACGAAAGGCAAAGTCGACCTAGGTGGCATTTGAACTCAGAACATAAAAGCGATGGAATGCTACTAACCATTTTCTCCATTGCTGTATCGATTCCGCTTGCACGTGAACTTTCCTACATCTATATTTTGCGATAATCACATACATAGATGAACACATGAAGTTATTATCACAATGTCACAGGGATAGAAACCTCCTTCCTCACACCATCGTTCAACTATATTTGTTAATTTCTGTATTTTATTGTACATTTATATTATGTAATTAAACATCTGACTATATTGATATATAATATATATAGTAAAAAATGGGTAATCTAAAACTCTACGATAAACACTTAAGCACTACTTTTGAATGAAGTAGAATTTCATTTCCACTTTTGTTTGAAATCAAGTAACCCCATACGATGATCATGCATAAACACTCATATATGCATAAACACTTTATATATGCATATGTGTTCGTACTTATATATGTATATGAATATATATATAGATAATTATATATGTATATATATATATGTACTATTTGTTTACGCACAAATACAACAATGTACGTACTCACATTCGCAAATAATCCTTACGCACCCATACATGCATTCGAAATGTGTTCGCGCCCGCAAGCGTATACAGCAGGGAGTACCTTACACGCCTCCGTACGCACACACATATATATACATTGACATACACACACTCACATAGAATATCCAAAAACAGGCACGCTACTGATATAGCACAGATGACACACGTTTCAATATATCCTATCATTCAATATACAATCTACTAGCTCGAGTCAATCTATGTTATCTCTAGCACAAATGTGTAGCTAAATGTCTATTTCATAAATCTCTACCTCAACAATATAATTCAAGATCAGAGATGTGTGGGTGGAGATTTTGAAATTGCTACAAGGAAGTAACTAGTAATCTCTGTTACCGAAAATTGAGACAATGAAAGGCAACTTTTATCGTCATTTAACTGTAGATTATGTCACTCTCAGCATCACATACCTGAATAAAGTTGTATTACTCTTAAGCATAACGCCAGTGCTTTTACAGGTCGGGAAACGTAATTAAATCTGGAATGACCTCAGTAAATCATTAGCAATATTTTCATGGATCTCAAATCTATGAAATACAAAGCCAAAACCGACGACTTAAAGTAGAAACGGAATTTGTAAAGTTGTAGCTTTATACACCCACGTCATAGGCAAAGTATATGCATTAACTGTTTGTGCTCCAGTAAATACTCACTTATCTATCTATTTATTGTAATGCCTTTATCGTATTTAGTTTTGTCTTTCTACCTACGATAATATATATTTTCTATTTCTCACGCCGCAGACCATAAAACAAATAGTATCGGTATTCCAGTATCGATTGAATCCATTATGGTTGCCTCATAAACTATGTGGCTGATTGATAATGTTAATTATCTTTAGTATTAACTAGTATGTTCAATTAGATGTACCGCTAGTATTGTATGTGTTAGAGGTCCACGTACGTTAGCATAATCCAGTCAGCTTCGAGTACGGTGATTAGTTGACCATTGTACTTAGATTTGTTAGTTAGTATATATACCATAACTTGTTCTGATATAAAGAGCATATTTAGTGGAAAATTAAGGTAAACACAAGTATAAATGAATAGTTCCTACATGTTTCACCATTGCTATTATTTGCTCCAAATGCATTTGGATGCCTAACCAAAATGGATCATCAAGAGAACAATTTATTGCATATTTCTGTTTATCTTAATAATTGATATAGGTTTCAAATTTTGACACAAGGCCAGCAATTTCGGGGAATAGGTTATGTCCATTACATCGATCCCAGTGCTCAACAGGTACTTAGGATATCGACCCCGAAAGCATGAAGGGCTAAGTCAACCTCAGCGGAATTTGAACTCACAACGTTAATACAGACGAAATGCCACTAAGCTTTTTGCCCGCCGTGCTAGCGATAATGCTATCTCACTGACTTATCTTACATTTATATTATAGATACATTGTGGCTTTACATTCTGAGTTCACATTCGACTTTGCATTTCGGAGTCGATAAAATAGGTACCAGTTCAGCACTGGGGTCGATGAGATCGACTTACCCCCTCCCCGTAATTGCTGGTCTTCTGCCAAAATTTCAAACAGAAATTAACGACAGTTTGTCAACAAAATAGTTCCTTTGGATTAGCTCAGACCACTTCTAGCAAAATGTTGTTTTATTCTTTGTCTACAACGAACTACACTTGATAGTTATCGTTTCAAATATTTCTCACTGGATATTAGACCATGCGATATCGTTTGCGTCACCCAAGGTTTCTTTTTTCATGTCGCATACGAAGGCAAAAAAAAAATCTGATCTCATTCTATTTTAATTGTGGGACTATGACGAACCAAATCCGTGTGAGGTGTCTTCACTAACTCAACTTTATTCATAAAATATATATTTGTTCTTAGGAGGCTGGAGTTGTTCTGAAGTTCCGGAAAATTAGTTTTAACAATTTTCTTCTATGTTACTTTATTATTTATATATTCGTTTTTGTTAACGCAATTATGTGAAATTTGAAAGAAAAAGTAAAACAAGAAGAAAATCATTACTTCATGAAATAAACATTTTATCAATGATAATAAAAGATGAATCAGCTAGATTTACAGATCTCAAAAGATATGTTGCAATCTTTGGAAATATTGGATCATAATTTATCTTATTTTTTTCTATTCATACTACGGTAATATTGCTCAAGGGTTGCTCGATTTATCAATGATTTTTCACTGTCTTATCAGTAAGAATACATAGGCGTTTATGAACAAAAGATTGTTCTGTCACAATATCTTATCTGAATCGAACATTCATTAGACACTATTGCTTTAAGCTTTTTACACATTCAGCGTAGAACAGTGTGTCTACGTGGTTTTATGTATATATTCTCAGGTCTGTTTATGAATGCGTATTTGTGTGTTCCTAGTCCGTGAATTACCCGAGCCCATAGAGCGTCTAAAAAATTAGTTGCTATATATATATATTTTCCATGCATCCTGAGTTCAAATCTCACCGAATTCAACTTTATCTCTTATTCACCTACTGTAGATCGATAATTTAAGGACCGGTTAGTTTTTGAGGTAGATTCATAAATGTTACTGTTTTTCATTTGCACTCTCTCTCTCTTTCTCTTTCTCTCTCTCTCTCTCTCTCTCTCTCTCTCTTAATGCTCCACCGCCTTTTGAGTTTGTCGCATTTGCTGACTCTAGGGACCATATTCTAAAAGCAAACGGAGTAGGATTCGTAAATGCGTGACACATAGCTCTTTAAACTTGGTCGAAGTCTACAAATAAGATTCAGAAGAATTTGTAAAACAGACGAATGTGCAAATTTATTTACACAGCTTTGTAAACAACTCACTGATCAAGTTATTAAAACGATTTATCGTTATGCTTTCGTGATTAGATTATATCGCTGAGGCTGAATACGCAAATCCCGTTCTATGTAGTCTTTCCTTTATTGTTCAAGCACTCAATTTGAAAGCAGCCATTTCTATCGGTGCTTAGAAGTGAATAACAAACCATTTGATATAATCCAGTGTTGTCATTGAACTCCATACATAGGTGAGGCCGATACTCCCGGATTTGTATCTGTCGTAGCTCATTGTAATCATACATATATCTAGTTACATGCCTGCTTTTGATACTACAAATTTGGTAAGCATCTAACTGTGAAGAAATCTATACACATTAGAGACTGTGATTAACACACAAAGGGCCATGTATTATACGAATCAAATTCTACTGCAGTTGCTATTCGTTATGTAAACGGCATAACCGTATTAGTAACGATCAACGAGTGTTGACGGGAAAATTTGATTAATACGATGCTGCATTACCCACATAGAAGGTATAAATAATGGTCATACATATAATTAAAGTTATTGCAGTAAAACTGATTTACAGCAGTTTACAGTAGTCATCGTAGATTCGTTATTAAACTGTTTACCCAATCGATCCATTGATCGGTTGAGTAAAATATAATGATCTAACTTGTGACTGCTTTTATCAGAATCAATTGAAATACTAACAAGTACACTGAAGGAATGGTATAGGCTTGATGGTGGGGCCAGGGAGAGAACAAGAGACGAGATGTACATTAAAAGGAAAGAGAGGGTTGTTGATTAGTGCAGAGGGAAAAAGATCGAGTGAGGAGTGAGAAAAGGGCGACTGGGGTGGATTAGAGGAAACGGAGAGAATAAGGATAGGAAGGGAAGCAAAGGATGGTCGGAATTAGATAGGTACTGTCAAAAGACAACGAGTTTGTAAGTGGGTCAAGACACATAAAGAATCTGACCTTAGTCAGATGTCTTCCAAAGAATTTTGTGTTGAAATTTGATATAGGCTAATTCTACACAAGGTCAGCTTAAGCCTTCAATATTATTCCATTCTATACTGGGCACGAAGGCCTGGAATTTTGAGGGAGGGGAGTAGTCGATTTTATCGACCCCAGTTCGTAACTGGTACTCACATTATTGACCCCGGAAGGATGAAAGGCAGAGTCGACCCCGGCGCATTTGAACTCAGAACATAAAGTCGTAAGAATTGCTGCTAAGCATTTTTCCCAGCGCACTAACAATTCTGCCAGCTCGCCGCCCTAATAATAATAATAATAATTCCTTCTTCCTCCTCTTCCTCCACCTCATCATCATCGTTAATTTACGTGTTTAATGCTGTTTTATTGTCTCCTGTCATTTCTGAGAAACTATGTTTACTTGTGACTTTCAGATTGTTGACAAGGGGAAACTAGATTACTTCTGCTTTGAACAGAAGCTTTGATCTTTTAGAGTTCTGTTAAAGAACGTTTACTAAATGAAGGTAAGAGACGATGGTAGGGATGGTGACATTGATGAAGAGGGAGACGGTATACATGAAAATGATGATGATGATGATGATGATGAGGATGATGATGATGATGAGGATGATGATGATGATGATGATGATACAGCTAACTTCTACCTCTGCGATTACTACTGCCAAATTAGGGTGATGAACATTAATAAAGATAGCGTTTGCGAAAATATCGGTGATGATGCTGTTGCTGCTGCTGCTGCAGATGATGTTGACGATGGTGTCGATTATGATGATGATGCCAATGATGTTTATGATGGTGACGACGCTGATTATGACACAGCTACAAGCGATAATGATGACGATGATGATGATGATGATGATGATGATGATGATGATGATGATGGTGGTGGTGGTGGTGGTGGTGATTTTCTGTGATTTTATTAGCAGTTACATCAGCAAAAGTAGACAACATTGTAGATATGAACTAATGAGGGTGAAAAACGTATCGATCCATTGATTTGGTAGAAATAACAGCCACAGTTCCTTCAAATTACACAACTACTGTAGTAAATATAAGGAAAGACACAATAGGTTAATCTAGTCCACTACATGAAAAAATTAGTGTTGGTCACGTTTGGAATGCCTTTGATCATAGCTCCAATCTATCAAGGCTGCTATGTGATTACACAACTACAAAGTAAGCAAAATAAAAAAAAAAAACACCACCACTACAATCGCTACCACCATCGCCGCCTTCACCGCCTCCACCATCCTCACCACCACCTCTATCGCCAGCAACGAAAACAATAACAAAACCAAAAAACAACAGGTTTAACATAGAAGTTATGTCGAACAAATGTCAGCAACAACAGCTGCAATGAAAAACAAAAATAAGAAAATATTTGCGACGCAAATATCCTTAGTCAGCATGTTGGATACTATGGAGGTGACGATGATGATGATGATGATGATGATTACGAAGACGAGGATGATGATGATGATGATGATGATGACGGCTATGACGATGACGATGTCGACGTCGACGACGATGATGACGATTACGACGACGGCGAAGATGACGATGAGGATTATGACGACAATGATGATGATGGTGATGATTATGACGACGACGATGATGATGAAGATGGTTACGATGACGACGATGATGACGATGATGATAATGATGATTACGACGCCGACGACGACGACGACGATGATGATGATGAGGATGAGGATGATGATGATGATGATGATGATGATGATGATGACGACGATGATGACAACGATGTTGATGATGATGACGACGACGACAACGATGATGGTGATGATGATGATGATGAGTAGGAGGAGGTGTAGGCGGAAACGTATGAGAATGAGAATGTCGTTGCTGTTGTTAATGATGATGTTGATTGTGATGATGATACTCATAATAATTATAGTTATGTCGATGTTATTGTGGTTGTTGTTATTGTTGTTGTTGTTGTTGTTGTTGTTGTTGATGATGATGCTATTACAGCTGCCGCAGCTGATGACGACGACAACTGCGACAATGACGATGATAACGACGAAGATAATGAGGAGGGCAATGGTAAATGCCGTTGCTCATGTCTTAAAGGATTATCACGTCGATGTTAAATGACGTAGGTGTTGTTGATGCTGACGAAGTCAATGATGATTCTGAAGTGGAGTAGGATGACAACGACGACGGCGACGACAATGTCAAAAGCGAAGACGACAACGAGTATGATCGTGACAACGATGATTATGATGACGGTGGTGTTCACAATGATGTTGCTGAGCTGATAAGGACATGCTAGTGCTGCAAAACCAGTGACGATTACGTTTTTCCTCAACGTTGATATTGAAAATGATTTATTGTGTTGGATTTGCCGTTGTTGATTTAGCTGTTATTGTTACTTTTGTTCATATTGTTGTTATTGGTTGTCATTTATGAAAATGTCAAACACTTTTGTGAATATTAATAAAATATAAGAAGTAAAATTTAAATTGGGAAATGGATATTTCAGAAAACGGAAGATCACAAGAGTAAATGCATTGCGATTTTATAGAGGTGTTAAATTTAAAATATACTAATGAACACACACACACACACATACACACACAGACATACACACACATACACACACACACACACACATATATATATAATACATACATATATGTGCACATATATATATATATATACACATTTATATATGTATGTATACATAATATAATACAAACATAAATACATAAAATACACACATACGTACTCAAACACACTTGCTTACGTACATACAGTTAGGGACATGAAGATCCTAGTTATATATTTAAGAACGCATTTATTCAATGATATCCTCAAAATATATAATGTAGAGTTAATCTATGTTTAGTAGAATACGATTGTAATGGATGTGCCATTGTCTTCTAGCTTCTCTTAGAATCGGATCGGGAACACAATACTGAGAATATACATGTGGATGTATGTACAGTCAGCTGATGATGGTTGTACACGTTTTATGTTGATTGTGAACAGTTTGTATCTTGTGTACTATTGGTTCTAAGTTGTCCTTCATTGAAATTCTTGGTTTATGGTGGTTTCGTTTTTATATAGTATACCATACACTGATATTGCGTAATTGTCCTTTATGAGGAATTTAATTTTAGCAAGAGTAATACTCGTTTAAGAAATCTTCACTTGCAACTCCCAATATTTGATTTATGTCATAACATGCTGTGGATGTTTGGAAAACTCCATCGGACAAACTGGATTATCACTTCACAGAAGAATGACACTACGTAAACAACAGATAAATAATGAAAAACGGGAAAATTCCGTTAAGTGGATATAGCAACATGTGCCGGAGTGGAACTGCTGAATTTTAAAATATTTTATTTTACAAATGCTCAGTCTCAACAGAGAACAACAACAAATAAGCAAACAATGTAATGTGCCTTTGACTTTTACATTGTCAAATCAAAAGGATTACATCCAATAATACCAAGAGCAACAAAAATACTGTCACACCTTGAGCCTACCTAACTAAAGAGAAACACATAGAGGTTTGTTTATAAAGTTATATATGTATGAATAAATTGTAAACAATAACATTACCCCAAATTTAATCAATTGAATATTTTGCCAAAATACTATTCCATAACAACTAACCATAGACTAATTACCACTCTATTCAAACTCACACACCCAAAGATGATTTTAACTCAACAAGGACTATATAAAGGCAAGACTAACTGTAATGCATCGCAGTCTGCCGATGGCTTACCTGGCCGAAACTTCGAAGTCACTGTCAGCAATATTCTTGTTTAAGAAAAATAAATTTGTACTATACAAAAGTATAGGGTAACCCATCAGATTAATGTAATATTGTTTTTTTTTAATTATAACTGAACATTAAAACAAATAT
>JAOPUL010641174.1:0-10568 GCA_027564515.1 Octopus rubescens | reverse complement strand
ACTTTACGTTCTGAGTTCAAATGCCGCCAGGGTTGACTTTGCCTTTCATCCTTTCGGGGTCGATAAAATAAGTACCAGTTGAGTACTTGTGTCGATTGAATCGACTATCCCCATCCCCGAAAATTTCTAATCCCCCACCATCCGCACACACACTTTTAATCAAATGTTTTTCTTTCTCTTTCCTTCATGGCAGGATTAAATTTCTCCCCTAAGACTATCTTCTGTTTGTCCCCATGCATAAGATCCATGGTTGGTTTATTCACAATGCACCCCACCACCGCCTCCAATACCGAAAATCTCTCTCTCTCTCTCCCCTTGATTTCTCCTCCATTATTAGTAGCAAACCTCCACCCCATTCCTTATGGCAGTATTTGAGATCTTTACCTTATATATAGGTACAACTACTCTAGCACTAGGTCCCTACCAGTGATAGTTATAGCAAACTCACATTATAATAATACTTATCATTGCATTAAAATACTTGGGAGCCTATCATATCTACTTATTTTTCTTCTATTTTCTGATTTTATTTGTTGATAACAAATTTTTGAACAGCACCTGATGTAACGTGTACAAGTGTTGGGGAATAAACAAATGAATGAATGATGGCAATTTTAATGAAAGGAAAAATAAATCATTCTTATCAGTCTACCATCTGCTGGCCAAGCATGGCCCAATTTCTTTTATTCGTCACAAGTACAGATGCAGTTAGATTGTGACCAACAAAGAACAAAGCAGCCTTACCACAGAAGACAGGCTCCTTTCTTCTCTAGGTTACAAAACATTAGGGCAGTGATTTTAAATGTAGGCACAATACAGGCCTAGTGATATTGTGAAGGTGCTGGAGTGTAGACAAGTGATGTGTACTGTGTGCAAAAAGTAAGATGGAAGGGGGTCTTCAACTAAACTCCTTATGGGTTGGAGGCAGCAGTTCAAACTCTTCTGGGTGAGCAATAGTGAGGTGGGGTAGGTATATTGTTATCTGAGATATGGATAGATAGAGTAATATATGTAGTCAGAGTGTGTGATAGCATAATTAAATTAAGACTAATTATAGGCAACACAATAGCAACATTTATATGGACATATGCCCCCAGGTGGGACAGCCAGAAGAACAGAAGGATCACTTCTATGTGATCCTTCTACAAACTACCTCAGCGATGAGTGACAGTGACCTCATTATCGAAGCTGGTGACTTCAACGGACATGTTGGTCAACATTTTGATGGCTTTCACAATGTATATGGAGGCTATGGTTACGGCTCGAGAAATGAGGAAGAGGTAAGATTTCTGGAGTTTTGTGATGCAATTTGATCTAACAATTTACAACACACTCTTTAAGAAACCATCCAACCACCTCATCACCTACCAATCTGGTGAACACACACATCAGATAGATTACATTCTCACCAGGAAACAGAATTATTATTGTGAATACTAAAACCTTTCCTGGTGAAGAAAGCACTCCACAACATAAGTTAGTGGATAGTGACTTCCATGTTAGAGCTAGGCTGACACAGAAAAGAAAAACAGCACGGAGAAGGAAGGTCTGGAAACTAAAAGATCCAGCATTTGGGAATAGGTCTAGAGAAATTCTAAATGACACACATAACTGAAGAGGGGAAGATTTAGATACCTGTAGCATAGATGAAACCAGGAATTTCTATGAGATGACCTATTTAGGACTACAGATCTGACCTTGGCTGGAGCAAAGTCCCAACCAAGCCAAAAGTAACATGGTGGTGGAATGATAAGGTTGATAGAACAGTTAAGGTTAAGACACAAGCTTGGAGATACTTGAAGGGTGGTGGTAGTAGAGAGCACTATTTAATTGACTAGAATTACATCTAAGCATCAGGTGGTAAACTTGGCTAAAAGTGAGGAAGAAAAGATTTGCACATGTCCTGCAATGTGAGGATCAGAGGTGGGAAGTGTTCATGATGTTCAGAGGTGGGAAGTGTTCATGATGTTCAGAGGTGGGAAGTGTTCAGTGAGACAATGTATGAGAGAGAACCGAAATGTCATTGGTGAGAAGTGTATTTGGAATGATGAAATAGAACAATATAGAACAAAAGAAACTAGCATCGAAGCACTATTACAAAAGGCTGCTAAATGTGCAGAATGCATGGGATAAACAGGGATTACCTCATGCAGACCCAATAGAGGGAGCAACGATTCAAGTTGACAGAAGTGTAGTAGATAAAATGATGAAGGATATGGAAAGGGAGAAAGCCAAGGGTTCATCAGGAATAGTTGCAGAGATGTTTAAAGTATCTGGGTAAGTGGGATACAAGATTACCACCCAGAGAGATAATCAAGTCATTCAGGAGGGTGTCTTACCTGATGACTGGTGTAGCAGTATCATTGTAAACTGCTACAAGGGCAAAGGTGATGCCCTAGAAAGAAGTAACTATAGGGGAATCAGACTTCTAGATCAAGTTATGAAGGTCACAGAGGAAGTCTGTGATATCTGTGATAGAGTAGACTTGGATGAGATACAGTTTGGTTTTGTCCCCAGAAGAGGCACCACCGATGCAATCTTCCTAGTGAGGCAACTACAGGAGAAATACCTGGCTAAGAATAAACCACTGTTCCTGGCTTTCATTGATTTGGAGAAAGCATTTAACAGGGTATCACATTCAGTAACCTGGTGGGCACTGAGGAAACTAAGAATAGATGAATGGCTTGTGCAGGTGGTTCATGTTATGTACAAGAATGGAGCTAGTAAAGTGAGAGTTGGCAATGATGTCAGTGGTTAATTTAGCATGAAGGTAGGAGTCGATCAAGGTTCAGTCCTCAGTCCTCTCCTATTCATCATAGTCCTACAAGTCATCACAGAGGAGTTTGAGACTGGTTGTCCATGAAAAAAAATATTTTTTCATGGACACACACACACACACACACAAACACAAACACACAAACACAATCACACACACAAACACAAACACACAAACACACAAACACACACACACACACAAACACACAAACACACAAACACAAACACACACACACACAAACACACAAACACAAACACACACACACAAACACACAAACACAAACACACACACACACAAACACACATACACACATAAACACACACACACAAACACACTCACACACACAAACACAAACATATACACAAACAACACACAAACACACACACACTCATGCACAGACACACACAAACACACACACTCACACAAACACACACACACACAAACACACAAATACACAAAAAAAAATACAACTCCCTAAAGTTTAAAATTTCGAGAATTTAAAGCATGAAAATGGTAAAGGTTGTGCCTATAATAATAGGTGCATTGGGAACTGTAAGCAAAGATATAGACAAATAGTTGAAGGAAATTGGAATACAGTGTCCCGTGGAACTCCTACAGAAAGCTTGCCTCTTGGGGACAGGAAAAAGTATTAGGAGCGTTCTAAGCACTTGAAAGCTTACGGAAAGCATGTGGAAATCTAAGTTTACAGTTAGTAACTCGCTACCGACAAGAAAAATCTAGAGTCTGTGGAACGTGCAACGAGACAGTGGCACGCATTATTGCATAATGTCCCACCTCGGCACAGGAAGAATATGTGAATTGGAGACACGACCAAGTTTTTAATGTTCTACACTGGAATCTGTGCCAGAAATTGGGGTTTGAACCTGAAGACACATGCTATAAACATCGAGTCGAAAGAGTGCTGGAGTCTGAGAAATGTAAGATATTGTGGGACCTCCCTATCCAATCGGACAAGAAACTAGAACGCAAAACCAGAGATTACGTTAACAGAAAAGAAAGAACGAAGCTGCATACTGATTGATCTAACATGACCGTTCAACACTCGTATCGTAAAGAAAGAGGACGGAAAAGAAAATAAATACAACATCCTAAAGTTTGAAATTGTAAGAATTTGGAGAATGAAAATGGTAAAGGTTGTGCCAATATTAATAGGTGCATTGGGAAATGTAAGCAAATATATGAACAAATGGTTGAAGGGAATTGGAAAACAGTGTCCCAAGGAACTTCTACAGAAGTCTTGCCTCTTGTGGACAGCAAAAATTATCAGGAGGGTTCTAAGCACGTGAAAGGTTACGGAAAGCATGTGGATACCTAAGGTTACAGGTGGTAACCCGCAACCCACACAATCTTACCAGGAATAAGATCGAACCTATGCCAAAACAACAACAACAACAACAATAATAATAATAATATTAATAATAACAGCAAAGATAAAAAAATGATAAAAAAATAAGAATATGTAAATGAAAAGTCGAATGAACACTATCTATTGGGAAGCATGGAGAATGGTATTTACAGGTCTGTATAAGATAACTGCATATATACATTGCTTACAGTATTAATACAAGAAGAGGAGGTCTCTTTGTAGAAAACAGTGAATTATTGTCGTTTAAAAGAAATGGAAACAGTCCGGAAAACGCAGCACGTCACCTGGGTCATGAAGAGAATGTAGAAAGAAAGGTTACAACTGATCGTGTTGTAATTGAGGAAATTCTGTAAACCAGTAATACCGTTACTTAAGACTCAATGTTAATGGAAATAAGAAACGCATTGTCGAATTGAATAAAATATACAAGATAGAAAGGGTTTTAGGAGGAATATAATGTATAGAGTGAAGTAATCTAAATTCCTCCACTTAACTCTATTGAAATATAGATGTCGGAAGATGCCTATAGCATTTGTCGGGAAAGACACACGCCGTAGAAATATTGCGTCTGAACACAAATGACTGGGCACTGCTGGGTACAACATTAACAATGATTATTCATAAAGTTTTTTACTAGAATACAGTGAAAGAAAATATACAACTATACTACGAAACATTAAAGAGGGAAATAATAATAGGCCAATCGAAAATCAGATGTTGATAAATTGTTTAGAAAAATACAAGTAGAAACAACCAAAATTGTCTCTGTAAAAGACATCTCCAAATAGAAGTAAGTATGGATGCAAGCGTCAATGTTAAATGAGTTAAGGTGAAGCAAACACTTTCTAAAGAATGATGATTCTCGAAATGGAGACTCTGCAAATCTAAAGATGTCAACAGACTAATTAAGGAGAATATCAAGTGCTTATCAATAAACTAAGAGAAAAAGAAATAGATGGAGATCAAACAAAGGCAATATTTCAAATATGCAGTCTCTTCAACTATTGCTTTGGCAATATTAGGACGAAAAAAAAAAAACAAGGGAAGAAAAGAAAGACAATACAGAAAGGAAGTTAAACCTCGTAAATAGAAATGAAGAAACTGGAACGACAACAGTCAGAATGCCTCTCCGATGGATGGAAGAAAATGAAATGAAATGATATTCGTAATATCAAACCTACCGTTCATATATCAACAATAAATACGACATGCCAGTGATTCCAGCAAAGGTACAAAGACTCAATATTTGAGAAGAGGATAAATATCAACATACAAATGGCTGTTATAGAAATGCTAAATATGACAATGATTATGTGAAGAACTTAAATATATCTGAACTTAATTATGTGAAGAACTTAAATATATCAAACACGCCAACGATATCTGGAGTGAGTGATTTAGTAACAAATACTGAGCATGAAAACACACTTACAAATTTTCTATTTTATTGTCTTCCCAAAACCTTAGATCTACGCCGGGTTATTAATATCTTATTTCATTTCAGATGTATATGTATATGTTATTTATTGTATATGTTATTTATTACTTATGCAAATAGATATAAACATGAAAAATCTCAATAAGAGGTAGGATTATTGTAACAAAACATGAGAACATTCAACTGGATATGAATTATGTGTTGCACTAAATGGAATGGCACAAACTCGTACTACTCAAATTCCTCCTATGCTTTCTTGTGTTGAAACATTGTTTCAGGAAGACTTCATCCTTGTTAAATTTTAATCCTATGCAAATACTGCAAGAATTCCTAGCACTTTAACTGAACCTGTCCTCGGAAATGGGTACACTAATTTTGAAATTTGCTAACGCAACGTTTTCCTTCGCTGGATACCTTTACTGGATACTTTTTGGTGTCGGTATTTCTTTCTTTAAGTTGAACCCTTAATTTCACTGCTATTTATTCCAAGAATAATTTATTCAAAATTTTCCCGATTAACATTTAAAAATGAAGATATGTTTATCGTTTCGTACGTTGCTGAATGAACGCTTGTTACTTATTACGGGGCAGAAAACTTTGATTTGATTTGTTCATTAATATTCATCAAGTTCGTTGCGCATATTGATTTGTATTACCAGAAGTACAGCATCGTATAGCCTTATTTTCGGCACGTATTGCAGTGTGTAGCTCTGTATCATCTTATGGTTTGTAGTGATATCTCATTTATTAATCCATAATCGTCCAACCTTAACGTATATCAATGGAATTTAAACCATCACTGAAATCATGTGTACGTTATAGATGGAAAATAGCAATTAACTAGAGTTTAGCGTGATCGCCAATCGCCTATTAGATGAACCGTGTAATCTTCCGCCTTAATAAGTCTTTTTTGATATAATGTATCATACATGGAAACATGGACTTCCCAGAGAACCTTAAATCGCGACTCTGAATTGGCGAAGGATCTCTCCTCTTTTCCTGGATCAAGATTAGACGGGGTCGCCGACAATGAAACTGAGAAGCAGCTGATATATTCGTTATTTAAGTCATAAATAGAATTGCTGTTCCGAATGTCATAGAAATCTATGAACTCCAATAATGTATCTATAGTTTCGTTCAACACGACGTTATGTATTCATGGATATGTATCGTATGATATCAATGTTAAGGCTGACCTTATGTGATATGTAATTAGATATATATTAATATGCGTTATTTGATGCGATAATGAATTTAAATCGTCAATAACATCACTGCCATCGATATCTTGCTTCTACATCTCGTATTTATCAGCGTCTTCCTCCTTAACAATATCCTTATGATTATCTTCATTGTGAAGATGGCCATCATTAACATTAAAACTATTTTTTTTACATTTTAATTTACTTATGTTGGCAAGAGTGGTAAGGAGAACAACAAGCCACATATGTAACATAATCCCAATGTCTATTATGATAGGGCAGTTGGCATACTCCATTTTTAACTGAGGTAATGCTATTCCGCCTAATATAAATTACTCACCGAGCTACATGTCTATGACTTACAGTTTTTTCGTCAGCAAATATTTTCAATAATCAAGGTCATTGTAATATTTCCGAAATCCAGTTTTTCAAACACTCTACAGAAATAATGATACATATTGAGAGAAGAGCAATAATTACTTTGTAAAAATGATCGGATAATTCTAGCACTTCTGACAAAGGTAATGATTCCAAAATAAAGCGAACTCTATGAATTAATTTTCTTTTTATGACATACAATTCTGTATAGCCGAATAGCATTACTTGATTCGATTTCTGTCACTACCTTTTAAATATACTATAATAAAATCAGTTGTTTTACAAACCATTGACATCAAAGTCATCTTTCCAAGAAGTAACTGATTGTAATAACCTCGAAATCGTACATCACCAATGTAGGAATATAATGTAGAAATGATAAATTCGGAACACATATTAATATCCAGCATTGTGTTCTGAGAGAAAGTATAGACATCAAGAGAATACCTGTGCTTGTATGTTTGTACTCGAGGATAAGATATTAGTTTATAACTAGGACGTAGGAGACACCGTACAATTTGGAGTTATTAAACGGCTAGTGTTTGGGAATCTAATAACGTATCCTTCTTTATATTACACATAAGCATAGATTTCTGCTTTGATTTCTAATACATATGGGTGTGAATGTTAGACAATCACGACCATACTGTACGAAATACATATTATATCAAAAGAAAGTATGCATGATAATGTTTTCAGAATATTGGAAATAATGTTATATACGTAGTCTCATTTTTGACAAACAAATCATTTCACAGCACGTCTGTTGAGATGTAATATAGCCCCAATGTCTGCACGAAGTTGTAGGCTAAAATACCTCATTTAATAGCATCACGTATTTCTGAAGAACACATCGCATAATGAGGTCAAGGTGACATTGTTGAAATCAGTATATATTAGATCAGTTGTATGCTCAGTATGTTTTCGACCAGGACTCGACTAGTTTTGAAAAAGCAAAAACACCCACACGGCTAACAGTGCCATTCCATTAAAGCCAATTCTTCAATGAGTACAACAGAAGTTTATATAGGTTTCCACCTGATAAAACTGTTACAGCAACTAAAATTATTTCAAGAAATTTTATATGAATAATTGAACAAATGCTCATAATAAAGTTTATATATTAAAAACATACAATAGCATGACCATAAAGATAATATGTTGAATCCCGTATGAATATATTAGAATTATGGAGAGAACAATAAAACAAGTGTTTTATTCAAACTCAAACAATTCCGAGATTAGACAGTTCAATTAAAGGGGTTTATTTCGAGATCCAAATCTTATTACCGTTATGAGGCATCCCTCACATTTTGACACTTGCACTTAATTATTTATTAAACATAGCATAAATATAAAGAACAATATCTGAATGTATTATGTTGAGAATGTCTTTCTAAAAAACAAAAACAATAGATATATGTTGAACTTTGTCTCCAACTCGGAGAATTAACACATATGTAATTTGGATATAGCAGTCTTCCTCAAAGGAAACTGTACAACCCAGCTTATGATGGTATAATGTGCCAGGTATGACACACATCGTGAGTACCTGTGACATTCTTGTGCAGAAACAATATAACACGCGTCACTAAAAAGAGTGTGTACATTATCCCAGCACTTTATGCAAGAAATATGGGTTTCCAACCACTGACGAATGGTATCAGTGCAAACGGTAACAGATGATCCTAAACAATCAGATTGTTGTACACTTGTGGGACTTTATAATGCAGATAGATAAAGTACTTGAGCGGACAATGCCACACATAACATAGCTGAATAAAGGTCGTGTAAGGAGATGCTTGTTGACCGATGTATCTTGCCCAGTACTCTACCGCTACTTATTTTATCCCCCCCCCGAGGTGATAGGGGGATGAAAGACAAACTCTATTTCGGCGGATTTGAAGTCGTAAATTAAGACGGACGAAATGCCGCTAAGCATGTTGCTGCCCGTCGTGCTAACGATTCTGCCAGAACGCCGCCATAGATGAAGTAATAATAATAATAATAATAATAATAATAATAATCCTTTCTATACTTGGCACGAAGACTCGACGTTTTGGGGGGAGGAGAGTAGTCGATTTTATCGACCCAGTTAGTAACTGGTACTCACTTTATCGACACCGGAAGGATGAAAAGCAAAGTCGACCATGAAATAATTAAAGCCAATGTTGCCCTCCACGGAATTTGAATTCAAAGTGAAAAGATCGATGAAACACTAGTAAGCATTTGGTTCGATGTGCTAATGATTCTTCCAGCTTACCGCCAATAACACAAACGATATCATTACACATACAAATGAATCGGAATTACAAAAACATTTCAAATGATATTACCTACATCCTAAGAAAATTATTGCCATGAGGAATATTGTCTTAAAAGTCCTTCAAGACTGAAATATTATTAATTTAACAGAATCTTAGCTTTCAGATGATGGTCTCCTTTCCTTAAAATACATTATTAGGTCAGTAGGTATGCCGTGTCCGATTGTAGAACTTACACTCAATTTAAAATAGGACATTTTATACTTAACGACCTAATATCCTTGCTAATCATAATTAACTGACATAGTAAAACGTCTGACAACGTGCTGCTACTTAGGGTCTCTGTGTGAGTCTTGAAACATTTCGTATATAATAAAGCAACAATAATGACAATAATAATCATTTCTATGATGTCTAACTCACACACATTCACTTAGTTGTTCTCCACTGTCTATGAATTACATAAATGATACGTCTTATGTGTACATCTTTCAATTCATAACATTTTGATTAGATTTCAAATCGTTGAACAATGTAAATATTACTTTTTGTATTTTGAATTATAGCTATACAGAGAAGTAATATAACAAACACTTATCTCATCATCGAATTTGAAATATTTTCATTTTATGTAAAAAAAACATTAAAGTTATGGGAAAATGTTCAGTGCTATTTAATCCATTCATATACTTAGCACTAATTTCAGTATATATCTTTGAAATCACCCTGATACGTCTGCAAACGTTTTCAAAGTATTGTAAATACTTCAAAGAGAAAACATCTATGTTTCAAAGACAGTAAGGAAAAGTAATTGGAAATATAAAACCATGTAATAACTACAGAAAATGATTTCAGTACAGTTTATCTAAAGATCAAACTCTAAATAGCTTAATAGATGTATGAATAGTTATTTACATCAATTAACCAAACCTGTTTAAATTATTTCCATTAGATGACATTATATATAAAATATAATAAATATATAGAATTATTTTATAGTATATTTGTGCGTGTGTGTGTGGATGTATGTGTGTTTGAATAAGCAGGTATATATGCACCTCGAAAAATCATCCAACCCTATATTATACACGCACACACACATGTTATATGCATACTTATAAAT
>JAOPUL010640589.1:0-10572 GCA_027564515.1 Octopus rubescens | reverse complement strand
TGTTTAGTTTAATGGCCTACCAATTTATACAAAGCGTTTCTTTGCCCTAGGAGTCGGGAAAACTCTCGGCAAGAAATCGGAATCAGAATTGAAAGATAAAGAAAAACTCGTATAATAATAATAATAATAACAATAATAATAATAATAATAATAATAAGAATAAGAAGAAGAAGAAGAAGATAAAGGGATTTGCTGCGAAAAATAAATACCATGGACGATGCTTCTCTATTTCTACGCATATACACATAAATGTTATCATGATACATTTCACAAACGTACACGTACAATCTTTCACGAATGAACATGAAACCATGGACGAGGAATTTACAGGAAACATATACACGCATATTAAAGGAAGTATTACAACTGAAGCCAAACGATAACATACTTTTATTCGAAATAACAGACTAAACAATCCATAACTTTGGAAACACCACAAAGAATGTATGCCTGGAGATAAATATGTCAAAAACAAATAGAATACAGATGAATACAGTCCTTAGGGCATTCTATCGTGCCATATATTTGCCCACAAATAAATCTAATACTGAACAAACTTGCCTAAACTGGAGAGAGAAGGACTTTGAAGTAATATCCTACATAGATCGTAACAAACTTCCCAACGTTAGAAGAAACATTATGTAAAAGAAATTACTAACTGAATTAGAGATTGAGCAAATTAAACAATCAGTAAGTGATAAAAGAAACGAAGTTTCAGCTAAAGAAGATACTACTGGGAAAATTATTACAGACCAACACGGGTCTGATAATAATGCAGTAATGATAGAAAGAGTCAATGTAACTGATAAGCAAAGTAAAATACTCTCTATACTAGCTATAGACAATAGGACGGATGAAAAAAAAAACAATTGAAGAAAGTCACACGGAAATTGACCAAACTGAACTAGATGATCTAGAAAATGAAATCATGATTGAACTGCTGAAAACTAAAAACACCAGTATGAATTACCGTGACACTCTCTCAAAAATTCGCAACTCTAACCAAAACCTTAAATTAATTATAGCCTTGCACTGAAGGCTATAATTTCAGCTAATGGTTTTGATATTACATACCTTAATGACATGTACTATGCATTGGCAAAAATCCCAACGATTCTATTTGGTGCGAAGATTAGAAAACGACAACATTCCTGTGAAACACTATCTGGCAAGAGCGTACTCAACACCAAAATCAGTTACTTAGATCAGACATAGAATGTTTAAAAAGCCTTACGAAGAATATCAAACGAACAAAATTCCGAATGTTAAAGAAAAAATACAATATGAAAACCATACTTGACATTGACACCACCATAGGAATTATCAAGTAAAAAGGCATGTGCTAAAGCTACCAACATAGCAAGGTATGAAAAGCACCTTAGATACTTCAACGACAAAAACTTGTGCAAAAATAACCGAAAAACATTTTACAGAAGGATAGGAAAAACATCAGTTACAGTAAAGTCGGTCCCATCAAAAGAAGAAGTGCAGGAATTTTGGAATAACATTTGGATTGAGGAAAAAACACAATAAAAGTGCCCGTTGGATTGATAGAATATCTACTGACTCCTTAGAAGAGCAAAAGTGGGAGGGTATCAAGGTAGAGGATATAAGATCTGCTCTAGCGAAATCAAGCAAATGGAAGTCTCCAGGAAAAGATAAAATCCCTAACTTCTTGCTGAATGCCTTCCCAGACAGCCATTAACTGCTAACAAACTTTACAACGATGTTCTGCAACAACCTAGTACTATTCCCTCTTGGCTAGTTAATGGCGTTAATGGTCTTACGTTTCTACTATCAAAAACTGAATAAAAAATAATCCCAAAGCCCGTAATCTGCTTAACAACAATGTATAAAATACTAACATCTGTCTTGATTGAATACACTTACATAATTATAATACAAAGTGACGTCTTCCCTAATGAGCAAAAAGGTTGTAACCGTGGGTCCTATGGTTGTAAAGATTAGCTACCCATCAATAAGAGGATTTTGGAAGACTGTCGCAATCAACACAACTTGTCGATAGCCTGGATATACTATATAATAGCATTTGATAGTCTAACACATAGCTGGATTGAGAAATGTCTGGAAATCTACAAAGTGACACTTATCTGAAAAACTTGTTGTCTGTGAGTATGAAATCATGGATAACCACACTGATTTTTGAAATTGACAATGAAACTCTAAAAGCTGGAGATATAAGAATTTCATGTGATATTTTTCAGGGTCACTCTCTATCACCACTGCTCTTTTGTCTAGCCTTAATGCCACTCTTGAAATTAAATTGCTCAATGATGTACAATAGGGCTATAACATTTATATATTTTATATAACATCTTTTATATGGAAGTCTTAAAGCTCTTTGCAACGATTGATCAACATATACAGTGCTTACTAGCAATTTTCAAAGAATTCAGCGAGACATCAGAATTGAATTTGGTCCTGATAAATGTGCGAAAGCTACCTTTATCAAAGGAAATATTATAGAAACACCCAACGTTAATCTAGACCAAGATAATCTCTTATAGCAGTTAGAACCAGCCGAGAACTACAAATTCCTTGGTGTATTTGAAGGTCATGGAATCAAGCATTGAATTATGAGGTTAAAGATAAGAAAATAATGTTATCCCAGGGTAAGGGCAATACTCAGGACAAAGCTGAATGCAAAGAACAGGATCGAAGCAATCAATACTTTAGTCATACCAGTCGTGACAATTTCAATATCATTAACTGGTCAATTAATGAAATATGTAATCTCGACAGAAAAAAACGGAAATGTTTGACAATGCATAGAATGCATCACCCTAAAGCAGATGTAGAACGACTTTATCTGTCAACAAAAGAGGGTGCTCGTGGACTTCTAGAACTGGGAATAGCAATGAAAACTTCCACAATAGGCCTAAACACCTACCTGAAAATCTCTGGCGACTGGATAATAAAACTTGCATTAAAACATGAAAACAAGAAAACATCATACTCAAACAAAACAGGCAGAGAAATATCTAAATGTATTCCAAATACAACAAATCCCAGAAGCAGATAAACTGGAAACAAACACAGAAAAAGCTAAGCAAATGAACACAAGTGATAAAGCGTTAGATATTCTTGCTGATAAATGGCAAGAACAACCTCTCAATGGCAAATTCCCTAAAAGAGCTAATGATGTCGATGTTGACAAAGCCCTGACCCACGAATGGTTAGGAACGTCAGGCTTAAATCAGAGACAGAAGAGTTCGTCATAGCAGACCAAGTCCAATGTCTACCTACAAGGAACTACCAGGCCAACATATGAAAGAACGGCAGTAGCCAAACATATCGGGTACGTAAATAACAAAATGAAACCATCGATCATTTTGTCTTCTTGCGCCTACAGAATGTCTCAACATGCATGATAGAGCAGCACAGTATATTCACTGTGTAAGTTGCAAAATCTCGGACCTGCCCCATGATAAAAACTGGTAGGAACACAAACCACCTCCAGTCCTTCAAAATGACCACATCTCACACCTCACGAATTTCCCTGTTCAAGCGGACAGATGGATAGATGCGAATAGGCAAGACATTTGAAGGACTAAGAAAATCATGCTTCCCCTTAAATATGAATCTCCCACACGACATAAATATATCTGTCAAGACCTACCAAAAGCTGAGCAAGTGTAAAGATCTTGAAATAGAAATTGGTAAAATGTGGAACCTCAAAACTGAAACAATACCTGTTGTCATAGGTGCCCTAGAAATGATAACAAAAGGGGTTGATTTCTACTTAGCTCAAATACCAGGAAATTCAAAATCGTCAGAAATTCATAAAATAGTGCCCAAATCCTACGTAAAATACTGTCTATATATTCTCAAACTTCAAAACAAACTTATAATAATCTTATTATGTTCTCTTAAACATCCTCTAGAACAATGCATTATTCAACACCAAATATATAACACCCTAATCATAATCGCAACTTAAACTTCTTACCTTAAACTTCTTACACATACAAAGCCAACGTCAAACATAAAAAAATAATAACAACAATAATTCTTTCTATTAAGGACACAAAGTCTGAAATTTGTGGGAGGGGCAGGTCGATTACCTCGACCACACTATTAAACTGGTACTTATTTATCTACTCCGAAAGGTAAAGCAGACCCCGGCGGAATTTGGAATCGTAACGGAGAGACCGATTAAATGTCGCTAAGCATTTTGCCCGCCGCGCAAACGATTCTATTATCTCACCGCTTAATATTAATAATATTCATTTCTATAATGGGCACAAAGTCCTGAAATTTTCGGGGACGCGGATTGTCGAAGCAATCCACACCATTACTCATCTGGTACTTATTTTATCGACCCTGAAGGAATGAAATGCATTGTCGAACCTGGCGGCATTTGAACTCAAAACGTAAATTCGTAAGAAATGCTGCTAAGCATTTTCCCGGCGTTCTAGCGACTCTGCCAGCTCACTGCCTTAGTAAGAATAATAATAATCCTTTCTATTTTAGGAACAAAGGCCTGAAATTCTGGGGGGGGAGTAGAAGATTCCATCGATATCAGTTCGTAACTGTTACTCACTTTATCGATCCGGACGGATGAAAGGCAAAGTCGACCCCGGCGGTATTTGAAGGTAAACTCGGATGAAATGCCGCTAGGCATTTTTCCCGGCATGCTAACCATTCTGCCACCTCGCCGCCTTAATAATTATAATAATAATAATAATTATAATAATTATAATAATGATAATAATAATAATAATGATACCCTAGTCATAACAGCAACTTTAAACTTCTTATCTGCTGTCTCTTGAGGTCACTGGGTGAGACTTGGAGTCAACTTGTACAAATACAAAGCAAAAGTCAAAAATAAAATAATAATAATAGAAGCTTCCGATATGATTCAATATTTAATGCTTCCACGTAAACCTAGTTTTGTTTGGAATTGCAAGGAATGTAACCTGTTTTCTGAAGAGAAGTATGTTGGGATAGAATACTGACTTGATAACATATGAACAAATCGTGGCACACTCTGAAGCAGGATAGGAATATTCCAAGGAAATAGCTTATCTCCGTAGTTTGTTGTCCTTTGCATTATTCCTCTGACCTTGGTCCTGAAGAAAATGAACATGGGATATCAGTTAAAGTCAAAATCAGAAGGAATCAACCACCTACCCTTCATGAGTTATGTGAAGCTGTATGGCAAGGATCACGTATAAGTGAGCTCTTTGGTGAACGCTGTCAATTGTTTTATTGCTGATACTTAAGATGGAATTTGGATTCCAAAAACGTGGTGTAATGAACCCGAAAAGAGGCAAGGTCCAGTCCCTGACAAGGATAGAATTACCAGTTAGGGACGTTTTGAAGCAAATTGAAAAAGAAGGCTATACATACCTTAGCATAATAGAGTAAAATGAACAAATTGAGAAGAAAAGAAAATGAAAATCAGCTGCGGAAATAATATTTCCGAAGTCTAAGATTAGTGTTAACATGAAAATTGACTGGATAGAATAATATCGAAGTAGTAAATATATGATCATAGCATCACTTCGGTGTGGAGATGGAATCATAAACTGGAAATAGAAGGAACTCATGAGCATGGATATGAAGACAGGGATATCATTGACCGTGCACGTAGTGTCCCATCCCAAGAGTGACACTTATATATTTTACTTCTCCAAAAGAAAGGATAGAAGAGTCGTTATCAGTTACCAGGAGTGTGTTGAAGCTGGGGGAGACGGCTTGGAGTGATATGTTAAACATTCCGGAAACCATTACTGAAACATGAGATGAAATCCAGCATCATATAAATTCATAACTGTGTAACCAAAGATCAATTTAAAGAGGAAAAGAGCCAAACAAAAAGGAATAGCATTGAGGGAAAATATGTACGGATACTTTTCAAGAGATATCGACGTCAATATACATACAGAAGTCCAGAAGTTATAGAAGAGAGGAATAAAGCAAAACAAAATAAAGAAATAGCATAGAGTGTAAAAGATGTAGGGCCAGTCTACAAGAGGTACGAACGCCAAAAACGATTCAGAAGGCCAGTGGTTATGGATGCAAAGCAGTGACCCGAAGATAGAGAGAGAATCACTCATATGCGCGACACAAGAACAAGCGTTGAGGACGAACTACGTGAAGTGCAGACTTGACAACACAGCTGCGAGTGAAAAATGCAGAATGTGTGGGGGGGAAGGCTGAAACGGTATGACACAAGGTCAGTGAAAGCCAGCAAAAATTTGGCACAACGAGTGTACAGAAGACAACGTGGCAAGAACGACCCATTGGGAGCTATGTGGAAATGACAGCCTACAAAGAACAAAGACGGAGCAAAGACCGATAATGAAGAGTACAACATCCTGTGGGATTTAATGATCCAGTGTGACCATCAGTTCATACATCGCAAACCTGAGATGGTAGTGCTTAAAACAAGGCGAAACGATTTGCATGATGATCGACACAGTATGATGACAACAGGATGAAAGAGAAAGAAGAAGAAAAGCTGAAAACTATGACGATTTGAAGTGGAAATTACGCAGTATTTGGCAATGAAAACAGTGGACGTGATACCAGTAGTAACCGGTAGAAGACTACGTGTAACACGAAACAAAGAAAACGTTTTTTTCTATACACAAGGAGCCGACAAAATACAAAACAGAAGCAAATTACACTGATATACTGATCTGCGATGACGACATAGCAGGAATGGTCTAAGAAACAAAAAGAAAACTTTGAAACAGAACTACAAAACATACAGAAGTAGAAATGGAGTGAAGATCACTCCATGACCAATATCCTGCAAGGCTGGACAGGGATGAAATGAGACTCATTATAAGCCAACAATTGCTGAAAAGCTCTAGATTAAAAGCTGAATTGGAAGGATTGATTCTAGCTTCACAAGACCAATGATTGAACACAAACAATCGTAGAAGTCGAATAGTGAAAATAGACTCCAACACCAAATAGAGAATGCGCATAAAGCACAATGATACAGTTGACCTCATCAACTCTGGCTGCCCTGTCCTCGCCAAATCTGAATATATATACAGACATGGACGAGTAAGTAGTTATAACCACTGGACAATATGTCAACACTACAACATAAAAACTCTCAAGAAATCGTATAAAAATGTACCAAACAAGGTATATGGCAACGACCAAGCCACAATCAACTTGGATATTTCCGTCCAAACAGACAAAGAAATAAAAACCAATCGCCCAGATATAATAATCAAGGATTGGAACAATACGCCTGCTTACTCATTGAAAGTGCAGTCCTTCCTACCAGATAATTGGAGAAGTTGTCAAATTTGAAAGACCTCGAAATTGAAGTATTCAAGATGTGCGGCTTGAAGGGGAAAACAATAACAGTAATATTTGGAGCACTCGGTTGGATGAGAAACCTATGCCAGAAAATGTCGAAGTTACACCTGGACTCCCATAACTACACACTATCCCAACAATAGCTCTGTTGGGGACGTCCCACATCTTACGCAAAATACTATAAATTTAATAATACAAACCAAACGAAATCATCCGAAAACACAAGACAAACTCTATACAGTAAATATCCAATAAATCATACAACCACCACAATATGGACTCTGCACGATGGATACCCAACAGAAGAACAGAAGTCGCAATACACACGCAACACACTATACAAACACTAATAAAATAAAATTACTGCAACCAGACCCCATGACGAAACCAAACTGATTCCATGCACACTGGTAAGACATTGCACTCCCCCAACAAAAGATAACATACAATGCTGCACACACGGTGCAGTAGCAGGTGATGCAGTAGGAATTGCCTGAAACTAACGGACTAGGATTTGCGAACTATATTTACGTACCTTAGCATATCTTAAATATATTAATACATAATAAGGATCCTATTTAATCTAATTTTGCTAACCCTTAGTTCTAACTACACATACCGTTTACTGTAGTTTCATATAAATTATATTCATGTAACTTAATTTACTAACTTTATTAGGATTATGGAGGATATCTTTATATTTGCTTCGTCCATCATATTTACGGCTTTTACAATTCTTTATAATCTATCATAATCCCATAAAATCTTTTCCTGTGCATAAAGACATTTGGTCTTATGAATTAATTACGATTCTTATACTTTATTTTAACATTTTCTTATTACTCAGTGTAATATTAAAATAATATAATAGAGTTTTAACTATCTACTGAGCCTATATGATTTTAAATCACTTGCTTTAGTTTCAATATTATTGTGATAATATTGGTTACTAGAAACGATAGAAACATTGTTTTTACTCGGGAATATCTGTTCTATTTATTTTCCTTGTTTATTATTTCTTGTCTCTCAACTTGTATCACATTACTGCTAAACAACTAATTTCCCTAAATTCTATAAATTTCGATATTCCAACATCATTAATTTATAAATTTATATCTTCAAGTTGTCATTGATTTTTGTAGGAAGAAACGATGTGTATTATTTTTGTTGTACGTAACGAATGATGAAATGCAGAATGTGAAATAGATTAATCAATCTATGATCAATGCTTGTAAAAATTGAACGGATATTCCTCCTCTAATTATTCAGCGTCTCCTTGTTAAGGCTTTACTACTTACATAATATGTATGCCTTTCTCATCGCATATTAAAACATTCTATTCAATGTGTCAAATTTCTACTTCTATGAAACTAATGCCATCTGCACTATCAAGTTTCTTCTCTGCAATCTCAAATTGCACTTTCTTTTACTTACCAGAATCGAGCAGTAACATGTTCATTAATCGACAGGGCATCAACAAATGAAAATTCTAATCAGCAGTATCAACATTAAAGGAATGGTAAGTGAGTGGGATTCGATTATGTCAATCACGAGTGTAGATAGCAGGTTAACGTTGTAAATTAAAGAATACTTAACTGCAATGATGTCATTGGACTTAGACATTTCAATTAAAAGGCATACTTGATTGTTAGTTCTAATTCATATTAGCCGTCCGTATGTCTGTCAAGGTATTTCTTCCCCGGGGATGATACTCCCCTCCCCACCTTTCTGTTTAGAATCAATCTCCTCGCTACTTGTATGACGAGAAGTGAAATCCAAGATGTAGCTGGCCTTATCTCAGTCATCACGTTTATTGGGTATCATATCTATTTAAACCGTAATACTGACCACATGGGAGTTAGTTTTAATCACCTTGAAAATATATCCGTGCAATCGAAAACAGAAGCAAGTGTTTGAGTTCATTCTAGGTAAAGTTAAAAGCGAAATGATCCTTAAAATTTGTTTCATAACAAATAACTTTAAAAGTGAAAACAGTTTGTAAAAAATGTGTTAGGAAATGGAACCTATCTTAAATATATTGTAACAAGAATGATCTAAATCTGTATTGAAATGAGAAGGAAATTTACAGAAATAACCTTACATTGAACTATTAAAAATTACATTCATGTATTCAAGATCCTCCTAAGCATTAAGCCAAAACATTGGGCAAAACAGCAGGAGATTTTATAACGTATAAAACGATGTCGTACGAATTAATTATATTTTGCTAATATAGATATTATCCGTTATCATATGGTATAAATAGTGTACGCTTGTATCTTCCGAAACATGTATATGATGAATATAAATGCAAATTAGATTTATAACATCTTAAAAATATAGCCATATGTACAGATCATATAATTGCTATCTTTCTAATATATATTAATTAAAATTTACTTGATTAGGTTATTTAATCATTTAATATATATAAGAATATGTTCAACAATATGTTAATTAAATAAAAATATTAATAATAATCAGATTAATCATTATTCTGGTAAAATATCGTGATTTATTAAAATCTAATTATAAAACGATATTTCATTGTATTAAAAAGCATAGCATTCGCATAATAAATTGGTTTAGATTATTTGGAATCTTCATCTACGAAACGCGTTATTTGAGTATATCTCTGTTTATTTTGAGGTTTTTGAATTTAGAAGTTTCTATTTAATAATTAGCAATTATACACTGTTGTAAGACATTTACAAACATATTGGGTATGTATTTCATATTTACCATCGGCGTACAATATCTTTCGACTATAATTTAGGAAAATAACGTGATTTATCTAATTAATTCTTTTTAAGTGTACACCGCACTTCTTTTGTTAAGTTATTTTATTTTCAAAAGGAAACCGCCGATATTGCCTTCCGTCTGTATGTAACCCGCTAGCTGAATAGATTTCAGTGCATACTTTCCATAATTCAGGGGATTAATATATACGCTTTGCTATTTTTAGAGAAGGTTTAAGTAAACTTTTGTGTGCCAACACACGCGCATACAAACACGTACGCACGCATGAATGTAAATGTTGGTATTTATATATAACTTAGATATCTTAGATCGGATTCGGCCATTATCGGCCCAGGCCATGGCTAACTCAATAGCACCACCAGGAGAGGTTTTTTAATTATTTTTATCGGGGCACCATGGAGCACTCAAGTAGAGAATTGTTGTAAGCTGAGACGTATCCAGGTGTAGGTGGTTTATCCGGTATTTCCTGGAGAAAATTGTCCAGGTACCGTTTGAAAGTTG
>JAOPUL010640327.1:0-10577 GCA_027564515.1 Octopus rubescens | reverse complement strand
GTGTGTGTGTGTGTGTGTGTGTGTGTGTGTGTGTGTGTGTGTGTGTGTGTGTATTTGTGTCTGTGTTTGTCCCTCACCACCACTTGACAACCGGCGATGGGTTGTTACGTCCCAGGAACTTAGCGGTTCGGCAATAGAGACCCGATAGTATAAGTACCAGGCTTTTAAAAAAAAAAAGAAAATATGTACTGGGGTCGATTTGTTCGACTAAAAAAAAATTCTTAAACGTGAAGCCCCAGCATGGCCGCAGTCTAATGACTGAAACAAGTAAAAGAACAACGGAATAAAAGAATATATATTCTTGTTCTTGTTGTTGCACTTGTTAGTTAACTCTTTTTATATAATAGCTTTTGCAATTGTTGCTGTTGTTGTTGTTGTTGGTGCATTCGTTTTTCGTGTTTTTGTTATTGTTTGTTGTTGTTGCTGTTGCTGTTGTTATTATGACATGTTCCTCTTTGTTATCATTGTTGTTGTTGTTGTTATTGTTGCTGTTATTGTCACTATTGTTCGGCTGTTGTCATTACGTGTATCATTACTGGTGATTCTATCCTTATTGTTATTATTGTTGTTGCAGTTGTTGTTGTTGTTGTCTTCAGTGTTTTTATTGCATGGGTTATCCACGTTGTTGTTGTTGTTGTTGTTGTTGTTGTTGTTGTTGTTGTTGTTGTTAGTGTTAATATCGCTGCTGTTACGTTTTTGTTAGTGCATGTTATTACTTGTAGTTTTATTGATATTGTTGTTGTTGTAGCCGTTGATGTTTTCTCACTACTAATACTACTACTACTACTACTACTACTACTACTACTACTACTACTACCACCACCACCATCATCATCATCATCATCATCATCATCATCCTCATCATCATCATTGTTGTTGTTGTTGTTGCCTGAGTTTCGTCCACATCGTTCCCGTAAGTTTGTTGCTATTCACATTGTTACCAATTGTTATACTTTGTACATTTGTTATCGTTGCATAGATAAACTAACCAGGATCTTTGGGGAACTGGTTAGTTCTTCTATATCTGTAGCCCTTAGGGGCTATTTTCGAGTTTGTTTGAGCTGAGACGCCCCTCGTTTATTTTTTGAAAAGAAAAGCAAATGGTGAACGAGAATTGTTCGTCCGCGGAAAGGAACAGCCGGTTATCCAGAAAAGAAAACAGCTAAGTCATAAAAGACAATGATAACTTTAGCAGCAGCAGCAGCAACAACAACAACAACAACAGCAACAACAACAAGAATAATTGCGCAAGTGAAGTCTATGAAAACAACTACCCTGAGCTTGTAGGCTTATATTTACCGTCGCAAGAACAAAATAAATCAATGACAACAAAAAGCAACAATACAAACGAGAACGCTTCCACCCCCACCGCCTCCGCCGGTGACAGCAGCAGGCCCTCCACCACCACCACCACCACCACCACTAACAACAACAACAACAACAACAACAACAACAACAACAACTACAACAACAACATCATTAACGAAAACGACAACAAAGAGAACAAACCACACAAATCTACACGTAGCCGTTTCGACTTTGCACAAGTGATTAAACAGATAACCGAAGATATTTTTATTAAGGAGAAATGTAGTATTCCTAGAACTGTCCAGCAAGAAACTAATTTGCGGAGAGTTGTTTTATATAAAATAATTGGAGTGAAAACAGAAAAGTAGAGCAGGCCACACAGTTTAAGACCAATCTGGAAGAACAAAACATACATAGCCCGGGGGGGGGGGGGGCAATGGGACTGTCGAAGTGAGATTCGCCTAAGAGGAGGAGGCAAAACATCACTCGACAGCCACCCTAATGAGTGACGAACTCATCCTCATCCCCATTTTCCTTGGTCGAAGAGTTTTGAAGGTAAAAATACTAAATATACCACCAGAAATAAACATCTGCTGGCTGGTTGTTGCGATTCTCTACGACATAGAAGAGAAAACCACCATACTGTGAATACAGAGATTACAGATACAGAACTGGTTAGGACAGGCAATGCAGGTACTAATAAAGTCAGACCAGCCAAGCCTCGAAGCTATCCCGGACTACATAAGCCAACCGGATGGCCCAAAGCTTCACATGGCTGGTGAGAGCAGAAAACCAAGATGTCACCTGTGCGGGACACAAATCACCTCAAAGCTTTCTCCCCACAACAAACGAGAAAAGTAAGCACCCCCACCCAAGACACACACACTTTTGTCGGCACCAACAACAACAGTAACAGCGCCAGCAGATGCAGGGGACCACTACAACTGCAAGAACAACAGTAGCAGTAGCAGCAACTGCATTCACAGCAACACCGAAAGCAGGAGCAGCAACATCAGCAAGAATAACAACAGTCGAAGCAACAGCAGCAAACAGAACAGAGAACCCACCAACATACCAGACAGTAGCAAAAAACAACCTCACCAGAATTCCCCAATACAACAACAGATAAACAGCAAAAAGCTCTTCAACATTTTCCCCTGCCCTATTACGACCAGTCAGACATGTCCTGCTGTGAGAAAGATAACAAAGAGCCTAAATTGCAAATGGTCGGTAGACCATATAAAAGAAAAAGAAAACAAGACTGCTCTAACATCAACACAAAAGATTGGCAGGTATGACCAGAGTGGAGAGACACCTTCGAAAACAAAAAACACAAACACAAACACCGGTAGCAGCCACATTAGTACTGTCAACAACAACATCATCTCTATCACTAACATTACCACCACCATCACAAGCACAATTCAATTCACAAACACAACTCACATACTGCACACCCCAACAGCAGCAACACTCAAGCATCATAAATTATTCGGCAATAAAGACGAACAACAAAGAACTCATGCAACATATATATGTAACCATACAGACATCACACATTAATTTCATCACACCAACAAACAACACACCAAACCACATAAAGATAATCCAAACATCACAACAGGCGTACACAACCTTACAAACCAAATATCCTGAAGGAGTAGGGGCTTTCGGGAGAAACATTAACAAAAGACTTTACAACGAACTGCTCATGAAAGCAGCCACACCTAACCATGGAGACAGAAAAACCATCCGCACCTCACCAGCGAAATCACATCACTGTAGTAACATTTCCGTATCTACCCCTTATTCTAACATAGCCATGTTTAAAATATGCAGTATAAATGCACGTGGCATGAGGTCGCCTTGGAAATAAGGCCATCTACTCAACGACTCAGGTCACTAAACGTTGATGTAGTGGCCATCAGTGAAACCAGACTCTCCGACCGACAAGCGTTCCTGTCCCTTGTCGGTGGATACGAAATCTATTTATCTCCATGTCAACCAGGAATGGGAGGTGGAACTGCGGTGTTGTTCCGCCCCAACATAAGGACTATCTTCCTGGACCCAGAAGGTAGGTTGGTGGTCCTGGATGTAAACAGTAGCGATGGAGGTGCCTTCAGACTGGGGGTTGTTTATGCTCCGACAGGAGCAGGACAGTCGGACAGCTTCAGACGTCTGGAGGTTTTCCTAGGAACGCCGTGAGCTTTACTGTTACTGGAAGATTGGAACTACGTTTGGACAGTGTGGGGCTAGCGGATAGAAGAGGGGGTGGTAAAAGCTAAGCAAACCTCTTCAGACATTTCCAACTGTCTGACAGGTACCGACTCGATTTCCCGGATGTGCCAATGTAGACTTGAACGAATCGCATCGGATCATCCAGGTTGTATCTAGACAGGGTATTCTGTAGATCAGTGGATAATAATAGCATAAGTTGTGCACTTTTCAAACTGGTCGGCTATACAAACCACAAATTTGTGATTTGTACGGTCGACCTAGATAGGCTTAGAAGGCAGGGACCCGGTTACTGGAAGCTGAACGCGTTCTTCTCCCGGCGTGCCCAGCTTACAAAGATCGGATTAAATAATTAGTTAGACGAATGTTGACGGGGGCGATCGTCAACAACAAATGGTGGTATGCCCTGATAAGGGCAATTAGAATAGAATCAGTTAGATTTAGTAAGGCATTAGTGACAGAAAGAAATAAGATAGAAGGAAACTTAGTCAGAAACTTAGAAGCGGCACTTAGGAAAGGCCTTGTAACCGACGTGCTGGCGGCGAGATTGGCTCTCGACCAATTCTTCAACGCTAAACACGTATGTTGCATTATCAGATCTAAAGCGCGTGCTCTAATACAAGAGGGAACGAAAGCCGCTCGATGGGCCCGAGTGGCAGAAGCGCAACGTGGAAACAAAGTCAAAATTCGGTCTTTGCTGGACCCAAAACGGGCGCACGGTAGTCGATCCCGGGCAAATGTGTGCAGTATTTCAGCAGCACTTTGCCCAACTGTTTGGGTTGAGTGGCCGTCCGGAACGTGGGGTTGACTTCATTGCCTACCTCGACGGCGTGCTGCGACTCTCGAAAAGGGCCACAGTGCGTTGCGAAATGCTGATAACGGCCGACGAAATACGGAAGAATTCCTAATTCTGTGAGCCGAGGAGCGGTAGCACTGCTGAGAAAGACGCAAATAAGGGAGACGAAATTTATAAATTTAGACCTATAACGCTGCTGAACGCAGATTTCAAAATTCTAGCCAAAGTATTAGCAAAGAGTTTGGCGCTTGTCATCGAGAAACTGATTGGCGGTGCGCAAATATGCGCAATCCCAAGCAGATCCATCTACAACAACCTCCACCTCATGCGATACATAATAAACAGGGTAGGTAAGGAAGCTGGCCTGGGTGAGTCTCTGATCAATTTAGATCAATCTAAAGCCTTCGATAGGGTAGACCACCAATACTTGGCAGCCGTCCTCACGGCGGCCTGTTTCGGTCCTGTTTTCCGTGGCTGGACCGCTGTTATGTACAGCGACATTTGCTCGGAAGTTCGGGTGAATGGTTACCTTTCGGAACCATTCAACATCAGGCGTTCGGTCCGTCAAGGGTGCCCACTCTGTGTACTGGCTTTACAGCCACTACTGTGGAAACTGGAGGCGTTGAGATGCATCCCGCGCGAACTAGGACGTGGGAGGACCATGTCGGCATATGCAGACGACGTCATCGTAATAGTGTCGAACAGTAAGCACATAGAACTGGTCGGCACTGCTCTAAAACAATACGAGGCGGTGACAAGAGCAAAAATTAATCCGCAAAAGTCAGTGGGCCTGCAGCTCAGCACCTGGAGATGCAGGCCCATGCTATCCAATAGCGTCGTGGGATGCTGGACGGAAGGACCAGTTAAATTGCTCGGGGTCTGGTTTGGTCCAAATCTCTAGGTGAAGAAGAACTGGGACGAGGTGTCGAGAAGGGTGGCCAATCTCACCCAGAAATGGGCCGAGAGAAAGCTATCCCTGAAAGTCCGCGCAGAGTTGGCGAACGCATACATCACCTCCGTTATATAATATCGTCTGACCGTCGTGCCTTGCCCTAGTTTCCGTCTGACCAGACTGGAGCACCTGCTCTTCCGTTTTCTGTGGAAGGGACGCATTCCACTGGTCAGACGCTCCATTTGTTGTCAACATCCGCTGAATGGAGGGATGGGCATGCCGTGGCTGTTGATGCACAGACATGCACTGAGGCTGCGACATCATCAGTGTTTCTTAGACGGTGAGCATGTGTGGTCGCCATTTGCTAGACACGATTTCCCACAGTTCGTCTCTTTGTCCGAGCTGCAGTCCTGTATCAAACGTAGACCAAGGCAGGGCGCCTGGCACCTAGAGTACCGTCAGGTGCTCACAGCCCTCTCTCAGTCGGACAATGCAGTCGGTGGGAGTTCCACTCAGGTTTTCTATAGAGGGTTAGTGGCGGGCAAGTGCGACGATGTTCTCGGGGAGACTCTGAGCGTCGACGAGAATGAGATGGCTGAGCTGTTCCGGAGGACTTTCCGGTCAGGCCCTATGGATAACTTCCAGAAGTCCCTGGCATGGCAGTGCTACCGGAGGGGAATTGCCGGTTCGAGATAAACTCTACAGTAATGGAAGTGCTGTCAGCCGGGCTTGCCCGAGATGCGCGCAGAGCGACGAAACTTTTGTGCTCGCCCTCGTCCAGTGCCCGAGCATTTCTGGCTTGTGGATTTATGTCGAACACCTGCTGTCGCGTGTAGAATGGATCTGGCTATCGCGTGTAGAAGGGATCTGAGTCCATCGTGAAGATCTTTCCTCTTTGGTCAAGCCCTCATCAACTTTTTCAAGTTCCACTTGAAAAGGAAAGTGAGGGCAGAGAGGGAAGTGCTGCTTCCGAGCAATTTTGTGAAAGGTGGGTGAATGTGGCATGAATGGCCTGAATGTACTCTTAGCATGCGGCTGTAGAAAAAGAGTAGATGTAAAGGAGGGCACTTTCCCTAGAGGTCAGGGTGATCGTGTTTTGTGGGGTTTTAGCAAGCAGCCCTTAGTTTCCCTCTTTGAGGGATTTAAATTGTTATATTTTTCATTTTTATGTTTTTTACACGCTTCATTTTAAACCCACTCTTTTCGTATTGCATTGTCCTGTATCGTCTAATCTTTTATATCAACCCTCAGTGGTAAATAAAGAAAAGGTTATTGACGAGCTGGCAGAACCGTTAGCACGGAGGGGAAAATGCTTAATAGTATTTTCCCGACACTTGACGTTCTGAGTTCAAATTCCACCGCGGTTGACTTTGCTTATAACACGTTCGGGATCGATAAAATAAATACCAGTCAAGCATTGGAGTCGATGTAATCGACTAGCCCCCTACCCTAAAATTTCAGGCCTTGTGCCTAAAATAGAAATTATTATTATCATTGCTTCAGTCATCTTGTGATTATAAACAGATGTCGGTCTACTATGTCATAATATTTGATAATGCAAGTAGGGTTTCGGATTTTCTTTTTTTTTTTTTTTTTGTATCTTTTAATTTATTCTTTATCGTTTTTCTTATAAATTTTGATCTCAAGAAACCAGACATATGGCTTTTCTCTCAAGACAAGAACAAGGAGAGACCAAGAGAGATAGAAATGCGGAGAAACACAATGAGTCATTATGGAGAATGTGTGTGTGGGGAGGGGGAGGGGTAGTGAATAAGATAGACTAAAAATTGCTACAATTTCGTGGGGTATCTACGCTATAGTGTTAAGAAAATGTACGATACCCACAATTGGTTTTTAACTTTGACATAAGGTCAGCCATTTTGAGAGTGACGATGCAGTCGATTAAATTGAACACCATTCCCGAGTACTCAAATAGTATTTTAGTTTTCCGATATTGGAAATAAGGAATGCTAAAGTTAACCTCAGTCGGATTCGATCTCGGAAATTAGAAGGATCGTGACTAAATGCTGCAAGGTATTTTGTTCAACTCGCTAACAACCAACCATGCGAAATCCCACCACTACCACCAGCACCACCATGTGATCGCTTGATCTGGTAGAAATAGCCGCGAAATATTTCTCAGATTACATTCGATCGTTTTAAAGGGTGCAAAGTAGTCCTAGATAATGGTTTCTGATTTAGGCACAAGGCCAGCCATTTCGGGGGAGGGGGTGTAATCGATTACATCGACCCCAGTTTTAAACTGGTACTTATTTTATCGACCCCGGAAGGATGAGAGGCAAAGTTGACCCCGGCGGCATTTGAACTCAGAAGTTAGAGACGGACTAAATGCCGCTAAGTATTTAGCCCGGCGTGCTAACGATTCTACAAGCTCGCCGCCTTAGAAGAACGATTATATAATGCGTGTCATTGTTTGTAAAAAATAAATGACCATCCCAAACTATAAAGATATCTGTTTTCACACACGATTTCACATCACGAATCTTTTGCAAAACAAATACATACACGTATATATATATTTTGTTACTTGCAATGAAGTTAATGAAGGTTGCATTTTATGCACCTTTTAAAGTGTTCTACATTAATATATGCAGGATCGACATGATCAGTGACATATCCCAAATCCAAAACTCTGGGGATGAAGAATTTGTAGCTCGCGTCTAGAAGATGGAGAACCGAATGAACTGAGTATGGGGGCTGAATGCAAAATGTATGAGACCAGTGAACACCAAAGAAAATAGGATTTGTCAGCATCGATTGAAAATAATAGAGAATAGAGAAAGAATGTAAACCAGAGGCTTGAGCTTTTCTCTTAGTGATTTAATGCAAGAAAAGTCGAGTTACAACGCTCTGGATCGCGTCCAGGATGTTGTCTGAGATATGGGAGCAGTACTGCATTGTGAGCCTCATTTACAACTTGCAGAATTGCAGCTAGAATAGAATCCAGGGAGTGGGTGGCAGTGCTGTTTAGGAAAGGCTTGGATCTCAACTTATGATAGATCTTCTTGGATAGGGATGGTAAGTTAGTAGTTCTAGACCTGAGCAATTACAAATGTGGTGCTTCTAGGTAAGTCGCTATATACGCTCCTACTGCGGCGGGGCAGTCGGATTTCTTCAGAGATCTGGTGGTTTTCATTGCGATTCCTCGCTGTTAAGAGCTAGTGGGCGATTGGCACGCAATCCTTAATGCACACCTGGACGGAGTTGGGCTAGTCGTTACGTGAGGGTGAGAAAAAAGCCTTACGAACCTGCTCAGGCATTTCCAACTGGCTGTCGGTTGCCGACTGAATTTCCGAAATGCAACAAAGTGGACGTGAACAAACAACATCGTATCTAGGTAGAGGGATTTGTAGGCCTGTAGATAGAAGTAGCATAAGTCGTTTACAATTAACAATCTTCAGCTACACAGACGAAAACATTGTTCTTCACGGTCGTCATCGATAGGATCCATAGGCAGGGCCCCAGATACTGGAAACTGGATGTGCCTTTCTCAACGCGACAAGCTTTCATAGATCGGGTTAGAAAATTATTCCTTCGGAGGTTGTTTGGTGCAATCGTCAACTACTGAATGTGGACAGCCCTGAAAAGGACCATTACTGTAAAGGCGTTAGGGTTTAATAAACAAATAGCGTTAGAAGAATCTAAAATAGAAGTGACCCAGTTAGGGTAGCTAGAAGAGGTAATGAGAAAAGGCATACCCACCGATATCCTGGCAGCGAGATTGGCTGGTGACCAATTCTTCAATGCCAAGCTCGAATGCAGCGCTGTCAGAGCTAGTGCGTGTGCGCGAAAACATGAGCTGTTCGATGGGCGTTGTTAGAGGAGGTGGAACGTGGCAATAAAGTAACGTGGCAACAATCCCGTCTTTGACAGGCCTGGACGGGCGCATTCTACTCGAATCCAAACAGAGGTGTATGGAATCTAAGCGGGACTTTGCCGAACTGTACGGTACGCCCAGTGGAGTGGAGGTGGAGGTGGATGTTGATTTCACCTCCTACCACGACGGAATACAGCTCCTTTCGGCCAGGGATGCTGAGCCCGGCGATATGCAGATAACAGTCGAAGACATACGGGACGTGATGACTAGCTGCACAAGGAAGATCTTTCCGGGGCTGGATTATCTAACCTTTGAGCTTTACCGTCATATGCCAGACATATTCGAGAATATCTTGACAGATGTCTACCACAACTAGCAGCATAAAGGGAGAATCCCTAGTGAGGTGAGACGTTGCGTAGTGGTGCTGCTGAGAAAGGACACGAACACATGACATCAAATAGATAATTTTAGACCCGTAACTCTGCTGAACATATATTACAAGTTTCTGTCAAAATGTTAGCTAAAAGGTTGTCACTCGGACATCTCGGAAATAGAGATCGGTTCTACCTTAAAGGAGTACGAAGCTGAGACTAGAGCGAAAATTAACCAGAAGAAGTCAAAAAGCCTGCAGCTCTGCACCTGGAGATGCAGGGCCATGTTGACCAACAGCGTCGTAGGGTGCTGGACGGAAGAACTGGTTAAATTGATAGGGGAATGATTTGCCCCAGACTTTTGGATGGCAAAGAACTGGGGAGAGGTTACGAACTGGGTGGCGAGTCTCACCCAGAAATGGGCAGAGAGAAAGCTGTCCCTGAATGTTCGGTCGGAGGTGGTGAATTCGTGTAACGCTTCCGTCATCTATTACCCCATGATTGTCGTTCTTTGCCCTGTTTAGTGGTTGATCAAGCTGGAGCGATTGCACTTCCGTTTTCTATTGAAGAGACCGGTTCATCTATTTTTTCAAGTTCCACATGAAAAGGAAAGTGTTGCTGCTCCCAGTATTTTTGCTAAACGGTGGGTGAATATGGCAATGATGGCCCATGTGCATGGGCCTACACTGAGCATACAATTCTAAGCCGGAGATGTTGAAAAGGAGTGAGGTGCCTGCCTGAGGTACCCTTCGTTGTGAAAGTGACCAGGACGTGTGGTTTTCTTTGGTGGCCCTGGGTGGAACATCCCCTTTTTGGAGAATTTTATTGTTCATTTTTGTTGTTAATTCGTATCATTTTATTTCAAAAACGAATGTTTGTGGTAAGCCCAGATTGTCCCTTATGTTGTATTGTCCCTTATTTTGTATTGTCCCTTATGTTGTATTGTCCCTAATGTTGTATTGTCCCTTATTTTGTATTGTCCCTTATGTTGTATTGTCCCTTATGTTGTATTGTCCCTTTTTGCTATGCGTTTAAACCTAGTGCTGAATAAAAAAAAATGATTTTTATTATTATTATTATTATTATTATTATTATTATTAGTAGTAGTAGTAGTAGTAGTAGTAGTAGTAGTAGTAG